>BQKN01059880.1:0-10653 GCA_022839385.1 Asparagus kiusianus
TCCTCCTCCAGATCCGCCTCTCCAAACCGGCGCGGGAAGACTTCATCTCCCAAAAGGGCTCGCGGGATCTCCAACTCCTCAATCCAAGATCCCGTCGTTGTTGCTACGCCCACACCACGCAATGTCCCCATGACGTTCAGCGTAGTCAAGGCTGTAGATCCGCCTCTCCCTCCCGCCGCAAAAGCAATGGTTGAGGACGCTCCAGCTCCAACAAAGAGGGCCCGCCAAAGACGTCGTCAATACCTTGCTCGACAACTAGCCAAGGCCAGGGAGTCAAAAGATGGGGTGCGCTACACGGAAGACTTAAAGTCAAGGCAGCGACAAGAGCAGCAACTCCGGACAACCAACTCCTCCTCCAAAACAGAAACGAATGAATGGGTTTTTGTCAAAAGCCCGTCCACAAGCAAGTGGGTGTGGTTGCCAAAGCCAGAACCAGTGCCTCAAACACAAGAAGGTGGAGTTGCTGCCCGAGTTCCTTCAAAACCAGATCCGGCTCCTTCAACGGAGCCAGGTAACAAAGGGGATCATTCAAAACCCAGGGTTCCTTTGAAAGGTCGCCTCGGTCCCTTACCGGAGAACCAAGGTAGAGTACCTATCAATGAAAGACCGGGACCATTGAAAGGTCCCCAAATGATGAATCAGACTGGGGGTCGAATCAATCCCCCTAAGAAAGATGATAAAGGGAAAGCCCCTATCACCGACCGCATTGGGTTGCGAGTCGAACTACAAGAGCCCGTTTAGTTTTTACGCTCACAAAAACGTAAACTTGAACGGGCCACTTTTGAGAAGGCTAACAAAGTAACACTTCCCCAAATGAAACCACACTCATCTGATGAGGATGGTATCATACAGGGGAACACATGCCAACACTCTATAGGTTGCTCCAGTTACCAAACTGATGAGCTGTACTATAGAGCTGGGGATATGGAAAAATCTCGGAAAAGATATGTACAGGACACGAAGTCTCGCTGCTCCAAGCCGAGGCAGTTCCATAAGAAGAAATTCGTCCGTCAAAAAGACGAATATCCGAGGGTGTCGGTTAATATGACCGGCAGAGGGGGATCATCCGAATACTTCAACCTGGATCAGCCTGCCGAGGTATCCCCATACATGACGCGGTTGCGGTCGGGAGCCATTAGCCGGAAGAATTACCGAAGGGTGCCAAAGAAGCTTTCCTTAGAAGAAGAGGCGTCGGATACTGATCCAGACTCTTGCTCGGTAGTAGCGTCTGATGACACAGCTTCTAGCATGGGGCAACCTTATGAATCGCTTATGATTAGGGCCAAACAGGTAAATAAGCTACTTGAAGAGGCCCTGGCTAAGCGGAAAAAGGGCTCCAAGTTTGAAACGGAAATGGCCATGCAACAAATGAGGGAGATGCACGACCAACAAATTACGGCGCTGACCGTCCACCAAGGGGAACCAGTCCTCGCCACCAGAAACGGGAACGAGTACGGTCGACTGGCTGGGGCGAGAACGATTACAACTATCCCTACATCTGCTGAGAGGACCCAACAGGAGCCCCTGCACCAAGATGTTCAAAACCCGATGCAGTCTCGAGTCAATCAGCAGATTGGAAGAGATAAACCTGAAAATTCAAATATCTCGGACCACCTCGATGTTATGAGCCAATTGGCTAACATCCCGGTAAAAGTGACTCTACACGAGTTATCACTTCTTTCTAAAAGCACCAGGGAAGCGTTCACCGTTACTCCTGACCAGATCACTCAAATAGTTCAAGAAGCATTAATCAAGCAGAAAGAAGAATTTGAGGGTAAGATGGAATGGGTTATGCGACAGATAAGAGAGTTGCAAGCTGAAAGAGGTAAAACCCCTAAACCTGATTATCAGGCAGGGTCTAGCTGTTGCGCTACACCAGTCATGCCTATTCCAAATAGGACGAGTGACAACGGTCCGAATCTGGATATGGTCATCAAGACTGATTCACCCCTCGGTAACACTGGGGGTGGTATGACCACGCCCTTCGATGACGCTGGGGGTGGCCCAAAGAGAGAGGGAGATGTAGATAAAGAGCAGAAGAAGGTCGAGTTTATCACCATCTCAACTACGCGCTATCCCAAAAGAAAGAAAGTTGAGGAAAGCCAACCAGGGTCCGTACCCAGGATCGTTACTGACCAAGCATCACAACGACAACCACGGGAGCGATTGCCACAACGGTCGCTTCAGATACAACGATACTCCTCTCACCAAGGACAGTCCACCAAGTAGAGCCCGGTATCTAACGATACTTCCCGTTCAGATACAATGGTCACTTCAAATACAACGACAGTCCACCAAGGAGAGCCCAGTCGTCGCAATACTCCGAATCAAGAAGAGAATGAACGGGAAGCGGATAATGTCAATATCCCTCCTGTCATCACCGACAATGGGGGTGGTCCCGCGGAAGATAATGCGAAAGAGGACCACGTCACTTCTCCCCGGAGCCACTCGAAGGCAGATGCGGGTGAAGACCAGAAGATGAAAGACCTGGAGAGCAAAATCAATGCATTGATGAACGCTCAAGAAGTAAAGAGGTCCGGTATACCCTGTCCCTACCCAAGGGAGTGGGAATCGATCCCATACCCGGCAAAGTTTAATCTAATTAACTTTACACCGTTTGATGGGAAGGGTTCCCCTACCCAACACTTAATATACTTCAAGTCTCATTTAGGAATCATTTCCGGAAATGAGCCTCTCATGGTGCGGTCATTCGTCGGCACTCTTCGCGGAGCTGCCTTCGATTGGTATCGCCGTCTCAAGCCCGGGAGCATCAACGGTTGGGATGACATGGAGGATATGTTCCTAACAAATTTCTTTGATGACGACACCGAGATTTCAATCAGCACACTATTCGACGAAAAGCAGAAGAATGGTGAGACGGTCGAAACCTTCGTGAAGAGGTTCCGAAACAAAGCCATGAATTGCAGGGATCCAGTCAGCGAGGATTTTATTCTCGAGACTTGCCACAACAATTTGTCGCTGGACATCCTCGAAGCCATGGGAATGGCGCCACCAAAGACCTGGAAGGACCTGAAGGTGCGAGGAGAAAGAGCCGAGCGATTCCTCAAAAGGAAGAAGGCCGAAAGAGGGCAAATCACAAACAATGCTCCACAACAAAACTTTGTCCCTAAGGGCAAAGGAAAAGCACATGCGAATGCTGTGTACGCAGATGTAAGCACAGCCACAGCAGCAGCAACAAAAGGCACCTCAACAATCGAAGTGGCAACAACAGCCCCAGCAGCAAAAGGCCGCGGAGCCGAGGTTCCCGAAGGTCTACTCCTTCAAGGACGATGATGTTCCAGACATCCTTGAATATCTTCTGGAAAATGACAAAATCAAGCTCCCACCTATCAAAGATCAGGAGGAAGCTAATCAGATTTCAGACCCAAAATATTGTGGGTATCACAGGAGGATTCTTCATCCCACCAAAGGCTGTTTTGCTTTAAAGAAAAGCATCCAGACCTTGGTTGAAGCCGGCGTCTCAATAGTAAAACAAACCGAATGAGAGCAACCAGCAACACTCCGAAAAGTATATGAGTATAAACTGCTTCTTTCAAAACTCCAACGGGAATATGAGTATAAACTGTTTCCTTTGTATCTAACGGGAATTTCCTGGAGAATATTATACGTGATATTCTTAAGGATAACCCGATACCAATACTACTTATTGAACCAGTCTCCTGATGATTTTCAATAAGTTTGAACCCAAAGGGGAAGGACCGTTCGTAGTAGAAACAGTTTACTCGAATGGTACATATCGCTTAGTCACCAAGGATGGTGACCGGCTTATGATGCTAATAAATGGCAAATTCCTGAAAAGATACTATCCTTAGTATATTCAGAAGATTTTGATGTACCGGGAAGTTCCCGGAAGAATGCCGCATTGGGGTATTCTTAGGGATAACCCGGTCACTGTAAGAGAGATGAACAAGAAATCCACATTCGAATTCCGAATGTTCTTGTTTGTCAGACTCTAACTCTCACAAGCACTTTTTTGCTGAGATGAGATCTAATCATTCTATGGATTAATCTTCCCTCACAAAACTTTCAGTGGTGTTTGACGACTCACAGTCTCCGCCACACAATCCCTACTTGGTCAAACATTACTATAGTTAGGACCAAAGCCAAATTCCCCTCTCGATTCCTCCAATGAACGAGAGGTCCACTTTCAAATCGAGCGATCAAACCTTCCTACGGTTAGGATTGTCTCAAACTTTCCACTTGGTCAAACCTTACTACAGTTAGGACCACAACCAAAATCTCCTTTCGATTCCTCCAATGAACGAGAGGTCCACTTTCAAATCGAGCGATCAAACCTTCCTACGGTTAGGATTGTCGCAAACTTTCCACTTGGTCAAACCTTACTAAAGTTAGGACCACAACCAAAATCTCCTCTCGATTCCTCCAATGAACGAGAGGTCCACTTTCAATCCGGACAACCAAACCTATGAAAGGTAGGGCTGTTCCCCAGTCTCACTTAGTCACGACTTACCCTAGTCAAGACTAAGATCGAGTCATCACTTTTCGATAAACGAAAAGTTGCTTTTGTTCAAATGTCCAAGCCTATAAAAGGTACGGTCGTTTGAACCTTTCGATTCTCGGAGTGGAGATCCCACTTCTAGTTTCACCCTGCGGATCCTGGGGGTGGAGATCCCACCTCGAGTTTCCTTTCCTGCTGAAGATAGAATATAAAATTCTTCCTCTTCAGATTCAAATGTCCAAGCCTATAAAAGGTACGGTCGTTTGAACCTTTCGATTCTCGGAGTGGAGATCCCACTTCTAGTTTCATCTTTCGGATCCAGGGGGTGGAGATCCCACCTCGAGTTTCCTCGCCAACTGAAGATAGAATATAAAATTCTTCCTCTTCAGCAATGGGAGATAGAATATAAAATTCTTCCTCTCCCATTGAGTCTTCTTTCCAATTGAAGATAGAATATCAAATTCTTCCTCTTCAATACTGGGAGATAGAATATAAAATTCTTCCTCTCCCACTTTTCCCCTGTCTTTGCTTTCAGAAAAGATAGGGATGAAGTCAACGCCTAACACGCGTTGCCGGGTAGTCTGTTCCCGTGAGAAAGACGAAGTCTACGTATTCAATATCGTAGCACTAAAAGAGTTAACTCTTTTAGCACAACGTTATATGCAGAACGGATTTAAACAACCTGCATACTAGCCCGACTCAAACGGTAGTCGGTAAAGGCATATCAAACCCGTTGAAGGCTGGGGGTTTGTCAAAAACCCCAAAGTCTACGCCTAACACGTGTAGCCGGTTTAGTCTTTCGCCGATTGAAAGAAGGCGCCAGGGTTTGAACCTGAAGAATTTCATCCCGAATCCTAAGTAGGGATAAGTCATCGCCTGACACGTGGTGCAGGGTGCTCTTTCCCTATAAGAAATGTGATGGCATGTCCAACCTAACAAGGGCTGGGGGTGTACCAGAAAATCCTGTGAAAGAAGCAAATGCAGAGTCTCTGGTAATAGTCAAGCCAAAAACATACAACAAAAAGTTCATTAGCCCAAAGGCAACTGACGGCTGAGAACACAGGACTCTAAACTAGAAAGCCTGCCCATATAGCTCTGCTTGAGTTCTGCCTGCAGGCTAGCTCGGACAGAATCCTCGGAACTGCTCAAGACCTCCGCAGCTTCGGTCTGTAGCTTCATCAATCCCTCCTGTGTCGATCCCAGCTTATCAAGCGTCCATTCACGGGAACGCTCTAATCCGGCCAGGTCCTCGGCGATGAGAGTAGCGGACTCCTCGGCACGCCTCAAAGCATCCTTCAGCCTAGCTATCTCTTCACGAGTGGAATCCAAGGAGCTGAGTAGTATAGGCATCGAAAATTGCCGATAGGTCCCTGCACACAGCTCAGTGTTAACGAACGACGATTGAACGTCACTACCCAGTTCACAAGAGTTCAAATGACGTCGGTAAGCGCCTGAAGCAAATCGACGGACTACGTGAGCCGACAGAATCTCAGAACAACGGGGATACCGATTGACCGGGAACCCCGCGACCGCTACAAAGAGAGCAATACCCTTCAGATCTAGTTTGTCCCACTGATAATCCAACCAATGGGATCGACAGAGCTCTTCGTCAGAATTCCAACGCATCCGGAATCACGCAAATCCGAGTTGGGACGAAAAGTCAACGGCGGGACAACGGCGGATGATCTCGGACTGAACCGGGACACCCGGGGTACCTCGGCGAGCTTGAAACACCCGAGGGGTGTCTTGGCAAAACCAAGACACCCCAGGGGTGTATCGGCCAAGCCGAGACACCCCAAGGGTGTCTCGGCCAACCCGAGACACCCTAGGGTGTCTCGGCCTGGCCGAGACACCCCTAGGGGTGTCCTTATCCAAACGTCCCCCCCCTCCTTGTTTTCCTATAAATAGGCCCCTAGGGCCTCCATTCTCGAGGCCTTGGTTTTGGAGCTCTGATTTTGGATCTTGGGATTATCCTCGAGATTTGAAATTTTAGAGAGAAGCGGCGAAGCCCTACCGGAGCGAGGAGTCGGAGTTCTCAAGAGAGCGGCGAAGCCCTGCCGGATCGAGGAGTGAGAGTCCTTCATCAATTCTTCATTCACCCTCTCTTATCCTTAGTGCTGCCCATTAGCGGTGACCACTAAGAAGAGCTAGTGTCTCGTTTTAGCTGAGATATAAGCTTTAAACTTCTAAGATCTCACGCGGATCGACGAAGTTCTGTTTCTATATCCCTTCGTGGATAGACGAAACTCTGCCGGATTTTACCGGAAAGGATCTGAAGAGTTGGCGGTCCACGGATATCAACATCCCCGTCACAGGCCAACAACCCACGCAAGCGAGACCGCACCAAACCGGGATCTCGTGTTTATTTTCGATAAAGTTGTAATATTTTGTTTTTCATTTAATTCTGTTGTAACGATTAAAGTTGTAATAGCTCTCAAAAAGAGCAATGAAAACAGCAACTTTTGACGAAAACAAGCTGGCGACCACAGTGGGAGCCGCCGACCTCGCTGCCGAGATCGGAGTGACGCAACCGGCCTTCAAGATCCGGGTGAATGAAGAGATCGAATACGAGTTCGATCAGCAGAAGTTCGAAGAGTACCTCTCCTCCTCCTCCTCCAGATCCGCCTCTCCAAACAGGCGCGGGAAGACTCCATCTCCCCGAAGGGCTCGCAGGATCTCCAGCTCCAATATCCAAGATCCCATCGCCGTTGCTACCTCCGCACCACGCAACGCCCCCGTGTCGTTCAGCGTGGTCGAGGTCGCAACTCCAGATCTCCCTTCCGCCGCGAAGGTGATTGATGATGCAGCTTCAGCTCCATCAAAGAGGGCTCGCCAAAGACGGCGCCAACGCCTCGCCCTACAACAAGCCAAAGCTGCTGAATCATTGGATGGGATCCGCTACAATGAGGATCTAAAATCCAGGTACCGCCGAGAGCAACGGCAAACAATCAACCCTTCCTCCTCCAAAATAGAAGCAAGTGAGTGGATCCTCGTCAAGAGGAACCGCTCCACGCTCGAGGAGCGAATCAGGAAGCGCCGCGCTTTGCTTGCGCCTGCCCGAGCCTTGTTACAAAAGGCGGAGGGAATGCAGAAAGAAGAGGCGGCCACAAAGCCGTCTACAAGCAAGTGGGTGTGGTTGCCAAAGCCAAAACCAGCACCTCAAACACAAGGGGGTGGAGTTGCGGCCCGAGTTCCTTCAAAACCAGAGCCGGTGCCTTTAACGGAGCCAGGTAACAAAGGGGATCATTCAAAACCCAGGGTTCCTTTGAAGGGTCGCCTCGGTCCCTACCGGTGAATCGAGGTAGAGTACCCATCAAGGAAAGACTGGGACCATTGAAAGATCCCCAAGTTGCAAATCAGACTGGGGGTCGAATCAATCCCCCCAGGAAAGATGATAAAGGGAAAGCCCCTATCACTGACCGCATTGAGTTGCGGGTCGAAGCACAAGAGCCCGTTCAGTTTCTACGCTCACAAAAGCGTAAAATTGAATGGGCCACTTTTGAAAAAGCTAACAAAGCATCCCATCCCTAAAGAAAACCATACTCATCTGATGAGGATGGTATTGTACCGGGGAACACATGCCAACGCTCTATAGGTTGCTCCAATTACCAAACTAATGAGCTGTACTATAGAGCTGGGGGTGTGGAAAAATCCCAGAAAAAATATGTGCAGGATATGGAGTCTCACTGCCCGTGCGCCAATATCATCAAAGCAGTGCTGTCGGAATGCTGCTGTGCCCAAACCCCAAGGAGAGTTTCGGTGTTCGAGAGAATTTCCACACCGAGGCGTTCCCACAATAAGAAGTTCGTCCGCCAAGAAGACTAATATCTAAGGGTGTCAGCTAATATGACCGGCAGAGCGAGATCGACGCAACCCTTCAACCTGGATCAGCTTGCCGAGATATCCCGATGCATGACGCGGTTGCGGTTGGGAACTATCAGCCGGAAGGATTACCGAAGGATACCAAAGGGGCTTTCTCTAGAAGAAGAGGCGTCGGATACTGATTCAGACTCTTGCTCGGCCGTAGCGTCTGATGACACAGCTTCTAGCTCAGGGCAACCTTATGCATCGCTTATGATCAGCGCCGAACAAGTAACTAAGATACTTGAAGAGGCCCTGGCTAAGCAGAAAGAAGCATTCAAAATCGAAATGGAAACGACCATGCTACGGATGAGGGAAGAGCACGACCAACAAATTCACGCTCTATCTAATCAGCTCAGCGAATCCAGCCGTCGTAATCACTCTGACCAAGCGGGTAGCGATTCAGATGAGGATGAACCTCTCAATGCCGAGAACCCTCCGGTTAACCAAAACGCTGGGGGTGATAATACAGGGGGTGGCCCCGTTATCCCTCTTTCAATTTGTCCAAGCTCCGGTACGAGCGAGGATGAGAAAATGAAAGATCTTGAGAGTAAAATCAACGCTCTTATTTCTGCCCAAGAGGTGAAAAGGACCGGCATTCCGTGTCCTTACCCGAAAGAGTGGGACTCGATCCCGTATCCGGCAAAGTTCAACTTGATTAACTTCACACCGTTTGACGGGAAGGGTTCACCCACACAACATCTGATTTACTTTAAGTCCCACTTGGGCATGATCTCCGGTAATGACGCCTTGATGGTTCGGTCATTCGTTGGCACTCTTCACGGAGCTGCCTTCGATTGGTACCGCCGTCTCAAGCCCGGAAGTATTAACAGCTGGGACGATATGGAGAGCTCATTCCTCGGCAGTTTCTTTGATGACGACGACGAGATATCCATCAGGACACTTGTCGATGAGAAACAAGAAGATGGCGAGACAGTCGACGACTTCGTCAAACGCTTCAGGAATAAGGCAATGAATTGCCGAGATCCGATCACGGAGGACTTCATCCTCCAGACATGTCATAACAACCTATCTATTGAGATATTGGAAGTCATGGGAGTCGCGCCGTCCAACACTTGGAAGGACCTAAAGGTCCGAGGGGAGCAAGCCGAGCGATTCCTCCGAAGGAAGAAGACCGAGAGGGGTCAATCAACGACTAATCCTCCGAATTCTAACTTCGCCTTCCGTGGTAAGGGCAAAACACCTACAGCGGCTGTTGGTGCCAATCAGACATCGCAACAACAGCCCCGGAGACAGCAGAAGACTCCGGATCAGAGGCCTCAAAAAGAGTACTCCTTCAAGGACGAAGAGGTTCCAGCTATCTTCAAATCCCTCCTTGAAAACAACAAAATCAAGCTGCCACCAATCACGAATCAGGAGGAAGCTGTCGATACTTCGGATCCAAAGTACTGCGCATACCACAGGAGGATCCTTCATCCCACCAAGGCTTGCTTCCTTTAAAGAATAGCATCCAGACCTTGGTTGAAGCCGGCGTCATAACGCTAGCATAAGCCAATCACGAGCGGCATAACTCCAGTGGGTGCACGAGTATAAACTATATCCCCAAACTCCGACCGGTATAAGAGTATAAACTGCTTCCCGACTCCGAAGAGTATACGAGTATAAACTGCTTCTCAATACTCCAATAGGTATATGAGTCTAAACTATTTCCTTTCTTCAACGGGAAGTTCCTGGAGAACGCCATACGTGGTATTCTTTAGGATAACCCGATCATGCAGCTGATACAAAACCAGTTTTGCAAGAAAAGCTGGGGGTGGATAATTCATCATTTACCACAACCAAAATCCCCTCTCGATTCCTTCAATGAACGAGAGGTCCCCAAATCAAACGATCAAACCGTCTTATAGTTATGATCATTCTGCACTTCCCACTTGGTCAAACCTATTAAAGTTAGGGCCAAAGCCAGATTCCCCTCTCGATTCTTTCCATGAACGAGAGGTCCACTTTCAATTTGAGCAACCAGACCTATAAAAGTTAGGGTTGCTTGAATCTTTTCGATTCTCGGAGTAGAGATCCCACTTCTAGTTTCACCTTTCTGGATGCTGGGGGTGGAGATCCCACCCCGAGTCTCCTTTTGCATCTGGAGATAGAATATAAAATTCTTCCTCTCCCGCATCAGGTTTGTCTTTGCCCTAAGAAAAGACACCACCTTTTCAACCCTCAAAATCCCCCAAAGTCTACGCTTAACACGTGTAGCCGGTTTAGTCTTTCACCGATTGAGAAAAGACACCAGAGTCCGATTCTGGGGAATTTCATCCCGAAGCCTAAGAAGGGATGAGTCAGCGCCTAAC
>BQKN01059880.1:12432-24289 GCA_022839385.1 Asparagus kiusianus
CAACACGTGACGACGAAACTCAACCCAAGCGGTTCCAAAACCCTAAGATGGATGCCAGTCAACGCGTAACCTTAGGTCAACGCCGGACAGCGTGTTGCGTCAAAAGTCAACACGTGGTAACGAAAGTCAACACGTGACGACAAAAGTCAACCCACGCGGTTCAAAACCCTAAGGTGGACGCCGATCAACGCGTAACCTTAGGTCAACGCTAATCGGCGCGTTGCGACAAAAAGTCAAACCACAGTGATCCGAAACCCCAAGTCAACACGATATGACAGGGATAGCAAGTTCAGAAGTCAACTCAATGACATGAGCCAAACTCAACTCACCAGCTGTAGACTCGAGACTCCAAAGACGGCCAGGCGATAAACGCAGCGCCGGAACAACTTCGGTTATTCGACAAAGCACCGGATAAACCGAAAATCGAAGGAGCCAAGAGTTGAAGCGAACCACAGGTCTTTCATGCCGACTGAAGGCTGGACCAATCATATCCAAAGTATTCCGGTCTCTTCTATAAAAGAAACGAGTCCGAAACACTTTGGAGGGGGTATCTGTAGGCATCGAAAATTGCCGATAGGTCCCTGCACACAGCTCAGTGTTAACGAACGACAATTGAACGTCACTACCCGGTTCACAAGAGTTCAAATGACATTGGTAAGCGCCTGAAGCAAATCGACGGACTACGTGAGCCGACAGAATCTCAGAACAACGGGGATACCGATTGATCGGGAACCCCGCGACCGCTACAAAGAGAGCAATACCCTTCAGATCCAGTTTGTCCTACTGATAATCCAACCAATGGGATTGACAAAGCTCTTCGTCAGAATTCCAATGCATCTGGAATCACGCAAATCCGAGTTGGGACGAAAAGTCAACGGCGGGACAACGGCGGACAATCTCGGACTGAACCGGGACACCCGGGGTACCTCGGCGAGCTCGAAACACCCGAGGGGTGTCTTGGCAAAACCAAGACACCCCAGGGGTGTCCTTATCCAAACGTCCCCCCCCTCCTTGTTTTCCTATAAATAGGCCCCTAGGGCCTCCATTCTCGAGGCCTTGGTTTTGGAGCTCTGATTTTGGATCTTGGGATTATCCTCGAGATCTAAAATTTTAGAGAGAAGCGGCGAAGCCCTGCCGGAGCAAGGAGTCGGAGTTCTCAAGAGAGCGACGAAGCCCTGCCGGATCGAGGAGTGAGAGTCCTTCATCAATTCTTCATTCACCCTCTCTTATCCTTAGTGCTGCCCATTAGCGGTGACCACTAAGAAGAGCTAGTGTCTCGTTTTAGCCGAGATATAAGCTTTAAACTTCTAAGATCTCACGCGAATCGACGAAGTTCTGTTTCTATATCCCTTCGCGGATAGACGAAACTCTGCCGGATTTTACCGGAAAGGATCTGAAGAGTCGGCGGTCCACGGATATCAACATCCCCGTCACAGGCCAACAACCCACGCAAGCGAGACCGTACCAAACCGGGATCTCGTGTTTATTTTCGATAAAGTTGTAATATTTTGTTTTTCATTTAATTCTGTTGTAACGATTGAAGTTGTAACAGATCTAAAAAAGAGCAATGAAAACAGCAACTTTTGACGAAAACAAGTAGCTCGGCTCTGCCGGCATCCTTCTTCGCCAGATTAGCCATCAGCTGTGCAACAGAATGCTCACGTGACCGAAGCTCGCTGCCAATGGAAGATCTCAGGTCACGCCACTGCATCAGCCTATCCTCCACCTGGGAGGATACGAAAGAGGAAGCTCCACCAGCCTTCAGCTCCCTCAGCTCTCGGATCTCTGACTCCAGAATGGCGAATTCGGCAGTAAAGGAATCAGCCAACCCTGGATGTCCCTCTTCCCTCATCATCATCATGTGACGAGAAAAGGAACGCCTGAACTGCTCAAAATAGTATTCTCTGTGAAGAAGCTTCTCGATCATGCCATTGTAAAAGGCCATAAAGGAGCCAAGGTCCATACGGAAAACGTCTCTATCTGGATCGGTATCGACCAAAAGAGCGCGGACACGTTCATAGAGAGACGGTCGAGATCCTGCAAGCAGCAACATAGAAAGCTAAGGGACTATCAAATACAACCAGAAAACCCGAAGGGGAAATTCGAAGTATACCTATACCGGCAGAAGTCCCCTCGGGTTGAGATCCGACAGAATCCGAAGTAACGACAGGAGTGGTCATGGAGGGTATATCAACCCCCGTGGGCAAATCAGTCGTACTAGGCGGAGGTGGGAAAACGCCCGAAGCTATAGCAGTATCAGGCACAACGCCTAGTCCTATAGTTACACCTCTTTATTAGTCAAAATGAAAATTTAGACAAATAAAGAAAAGTGGGGTAAATGAAAAGAGAAAATCAGATATATACCTGTGGAAGAATCACTCCCAAAGAGCGGTCTCACAGGTCCTCTCGAAGTCTGTTCGGCCAGCATGTCGGCCAATAATCCGGCATTAGGTTTCGAGAAACTGGGTACAGGAGAATGCCCCTGTCTCTCAAAACCCGCATCCGGAAAAGCTCCATCCTCAGCTGGCTTTTCCATCACGACATCTGCAAGACAACCGAAATGTTGGAAAGATGCATGAGGAAATAGGAAAAAGGGGAAAAGAAATACCTATAGCCTTAGCAGAAGATTTTCTTTTCCCAATATCCGTGCTTGGGTTCGTCAGATATTCTGAAAGAAAACAAAGCGCGAAATAAGCATGAATTCCTTAACTATCGAGGAGGATATCGTCGAATGGAGATATACCTGAATATGGAACGGTGGGCTCGACGTTACTCGCCGGCTCAAGATCAATGTTCAGGTCAATGCCTAGGGAACCATCATGAAGAGCGTCACACATTTCTTGCATGAAGCAATCCATGTGGTCGGATTCAGGGAATATCGGATCCGGTGGAAGCTCACCCTCTTCAAAAATCCCTGGGACATAAAACATGATCATGAATCCCGAAGGTAAATCACCCCAAAAGCAACAAAAATGTATTCGAAAGATGTTACCTTCCTCACCATCGGCAGTGTCGCCTAAGTCCGCTCCACAAGGATGCTGGCCGACAGATGGTTTGTGAGCAGTCTTCTTCCTCTTCGAGGTACCAGTCCTCCTGGAACCAGCAGGTTGGTCGTGCACAGACTTGCTACTCATGGCAGCTCGGTCTCCAGGCCCTGAGCTCGTGAAACGGGAAGCAAGTGGCTCATGATCGCCAGTGGTCCTACCTGAAATAATAAATGAACAAAATATTTCGTTGATGCCAATTGGAGTTGAGAAAGAAAATTAAAGGATAGGACAAACCTGCACCAAGTTCTGCTTGGTCGGTATCTACATCCGCATACTCCTCCTCAGAAGTCTCATCCTCAGGAAGGAGCTCTTCATCATCTTCGCTAAAAAGAGAGGGTTTGGTAGGTCTCTTCCTCTGCTTCTGAGCAAGCTCAGCCTTACGAGAAGCCATCATGGCAGCCTGGACCGAATGATCGGACTGTAACTCTGAAAGGCTCCTCACACTTATGAATTCATAGGCAGAAAGGAACCACTTGCAGCTAAGGAAGGTGATCGAAGGCTTACGCCTGTACGAGGGAAGAGCAAAGCGGGCTCCGGTGCAGCCCACCATAGTCCATAGCCATGCTCGCACACCGTCAACAAGCCCTCCCTCGAACCTCAAACTTCGGCTAGGATTCCCAACATATAGTTGGTCATAGCCGAACTGACGAGCAAAACGGCAAGGGAGATAAGGCTCTATGTGGCATCGGTTCTTCACCCGGAAGACAAGATACCCGACACGGATGTTCACCAGCCAACGGAAGCAACCGACGTCGAGAATGGTTCGGTCACTCCTGGGTTTCTCCTCGTCGGTCAACACGTCGCCATAACGACCCGAAAACTGAGGGAAGCACTTGAAGAACTCCCAACTCTTGCGAACTTGAAGTGCCTGCTGAACGTCATCGAACTTCTTTGCAAGCCATTTGCTCTTCTCCAATAGCTGCATGTATGGGACGGGGACGTCAACAACGCTGGGCGCTGACATCAAGCCCGGACGATGAAGAACGAGCCACGCCATCAGATATGCGTAAGGAAGCTCGACCTAAGGACAGATAAGCTCGGTAGATGGCTCAGGACCCACTTGAGTAAAACTACTAACCACACTCCTAAGACCGTAATGGATGCTGGCAACCATCGCTGGGAGCAAAGAAAGTTCCCTCCCATAAGCCAGCTGAACTGCGGGGAAGAGCACCTCAAGAGGTAGAGCATCTGAAGACTGGTGCGGAACAACACACTTCTTCAACCAGAGAGCAAGATAACCTGCCAACAGAGACCGAGGCTCGATGGACTTCTGCGCGCGGTAGAGGAACGAGCGAAACTTGGTCCCTGCAGGGAAAGCTCCCTCAGCGCTGGCGATGGTGTAGGATTGAGCCCCGCTCTTCTCCACCAACTCGTTAATGGCGGTGACGGTCAAGACATCCAGCTCACGAACGGGTACGCTGGAATCACCCTCCAAGTTCTGGAACAGATAAGTGGCAAACTGCTTCAAGCTAACCTTCCTCTTCGTCTTGGCTGGGGGAGGAGTCTGGATCAAGCAGGTGTGATAATGACAGGTGAGGTCCCAGAGAGTGTCATACATATCGGGGTTATCTTTCCTCAACCACCCTAACTGCTGGTTAGAAGGAAAATACTCCTGATAGGGGCAATCTCCCATCGGAAGACCGGAAACCTGATGCATCTCATGGAGGGCCAATCCCAACTCTCCGTCACTGGTCAAGAAGGTGTTGCTGTCAGGCACATACATCTCCAACAACGCTAAGAAATGGCGACAGCTAACTGGGAGACCATACATAGTAGCTCGTATAGGTACATCCAAGCCACTATTTTTCAGATCCTTCTCCTAACGGCCCAAGACGTAACCAGTCATGCGGGGCCACCATCCCTTGGGTAATGAAGAAGCCCAACCATAGCACCGGTAGTCTGGTGGAGGTAGCCTTCTCCCGAGGAGAGCCAAGCGGTTCCTCACGGTAGGAGCAGCTGCAAACACCTCGCCTGGGGGTGCGGTGTCATGACCCATGATCCCGGGTCGAAGGCCATGAACATGATGATATCCGCCAGAACCGGGGGTCTTGCCATGAGAAGCATACCCGCACTGAACTCGCTCAGCGTCATCAGTAAGGTGTCAAGGCATCCGTCTCTCCACAGCCTGTCCCTCCAAATGAGTGAAGGAACAGTAACGAGGAACGGAAGGAATGTACAAAAGAGCACTCTCATCAAGAGTTAGCCAGTGCTCCTCGGTGAGAGTCAGTGTGTCGGGATCCTCCACATGATCCCCGAACAGAAAATCTGGCTTCTTCAAAGCCTGAGTGGACGAAGCATCCGCGGTAAAGGGAGCGTCTGTGATGAGTTGGCGTAAACAATGACGCCCTCCTTCCCGTATCAAGCGACGCGACTCATCAGAACGATCCTTGTCAAACTGAGGTAGGGGATCGATGATCTGCTTGGCGGAAGCTGAGGAGAAGACTTCCCTACTACAGCCGATAGGGACATGATGAGGAAGGCTACCCCCGGGGAACTCAACTGCAACAAAACAAAGATGGAGTTAGAAAACCCAGCCTATGAAGATGAAATAAACTCATTCACGGGATTATTGGAGAGACGATCTCGAGTGTCCTACACCAGGGGGTCGACATGCATCAACACGTAGATAGTGTGATAACGCACACCGACCTCTAAAGTGCAAGACGACACGGGATCACCCCAATATATCCGAAGACTTGAATTGGCTAAGCAAAACAAGTCTGAAACCTTAACCCCCGCGAGAGGGGTATCGGTTCTTCCTTCATGACCCGCGAAAGGTCAATCGTGGATACAAGAAATGTAAAATCTCACCCCCGAAGAAAGAGGCCGCTGAAGAAGACACCGCGGGAGCCTCCTCCTCGCTGTGCTGCGAGTGGGAGCGACTCCTGGAAGGCCGAGAGCGACGCGGAGACATCACAAGTCTGCAATAAAAGCAATGTGTCAGGTACAATATAAGTCACGAAATATTAAAAAGGGGAAATTAAGCACTTGAACTGGAAATCCTATAAACAAATAGGATTTCATGGTTAAAGTCTAATTAAACCTACAAATTTCGTGCCCGCGAAACGATAATTGCCGTTTTCGCGGTGAATTTTGGTGAAATATCCAAAATACCCCCCGTATTCAAGGCCCAAAGTCGGGTCAAGGACACGCGTGATTGGGGTCATGATCATCATAATCGGTCATATAGCATCCTGTAGGCATCAAAAATTGCCGATAGGTCCCCGAACATAGCTCGGTGTCAACGAGCGGCGATCGAACGTCACTACCCGGTTCACAAGAGCTCAAATGACGCCGGTGAGCGACTGAAGCAAACCGACGGATTACGTGAACCGACAGAATGTCAGAATCGCAAGGATACGGGTTGACCGAAAACCCCGCTATCACTGCAATCAGATCAACGCCCGCTGCTCCTCGACCACCCCACAGATAATCCAACCATCGGGGTTTACAGAGCTCGCCGTCACGATTCCAACGCATCCGAAATCACCCAAATCCGAGTTCGGACAAAAAGTCAACGGCGAGTCAACGGCGGGACAACGGCACAGCCCCGGACTGAACCGGGGACACACGAAGCTGTCTCGGCTGGCTCGAGACACCCCATGGGGGGTGTCCCGGCTTGGCCAAGACACCCCTAGGGGGGTGTCTCTCAGCGAGGGGGGGGGGCTGATATGGACACCCCTCTCCTTTTGGCTATAAATAGCCCCCTAGGCCTCCATTGTGAGGGGCTCTTGATTTTGGTGCTGATTTAGCTCTTGGAGAAGAATTTCCGGTCTTGGGATTATCCTCGAGATCTGAAATTCTAAAGTCTGAAGCGGCGAAGCCCTGCCGGAGTGAGGAGTCGGAATTCTTCGTCAAGGTTCATTCACCCCCCCTCTCTGATCCTTAGTGTTGCTCCTTTGCGGTGACACTAAGAAGAGCTATTATCTCGTTTTAGCCGAGATATACGCTTATAACCTCTAGATCTTACGCGGATCGACGAGGTTCTGTTTCTATATCCCACGCGGATAGACGAAACTCTGCCGGATTTTATCGGCAAGGATCTTGAAGAGTCGGCGGTCCACGGACATCGACGTCCCCGTCACAGGCCAACAACCCACGCAAGCGAGACCGTACCAAACCGGGCTCTCGTGTTTATTTTCGTTTAAGTTGTAATCTTTTGTTTTCATCTAAACTCTGTTGTAACGCCTGAAGTTGTAACAGATCTCGAAAAAGAGAACAAGTAATGAAAACAGCAACTTTTACCGGAAACAAGCTGGCGACCACAGTGGGAGCCGCCGACCTCGCTGCCGAGATCGGAGTGACGCAACCGGCCTTCAAGATCCGGGTGAATGAAGAGATCGAATACGAATTCGATCAGAAGAAGTTCGAAGAGTACCTCTCCTCCTCCTCCTCCAGATCTGCCTCTCCGCACCGACGCAGGAGGAATTCATCTCCAAAAAGGGCTCGCGGGATCTCCAACTCCTCAATTCAAGACCCCACCGTCGCTGCCACTACACTTGCACCACACAACGGCCTTGCGTCGATCAGTGTGGTCAAGAACGTAGATCCAACCGCCACAAAGGCGATAGGTGATGCTGCTCCAACTCCATCAAAGAGAGCGCTTCAAAGACGTCGCCAACGTCTCGCTCAACAGCTCGCCAAGGCCAAGGAGTCAAAGGATGGAGTGCGCTATGCAGAGGACTTGAAGTCGAGGCAGCGACAAGAGCAGCGGCAGGTAATCAACTTCCCCTCCAAATCAGGAGCGAATGAGTGGATCCGCGTCAAGAGGAACCGCTCCACGCTCGAGGAGCGAATCAAGAAGCGCCGTGCTCTACTTGCACATGCCCGGCTCCTCCTAAAGAAGGCAGAGGAGATGCAGCAAGAATCGGCGGTCAAAACGCCGTCCAAGAGCAAATCGGTGTGGGTGCCCAAGGCAAACCCAACATCTCAAATCAAGAAGGGCAAAATTATCGCCCAGAGTTCAACCAAATCAGAGCCTACTCCTCCCGTACCGGCACCCTCAACAGGGCCAGGTAAAAAAGGGGATCATTCAAGATCCCAGCTTCCTTTGACGAGTCGTCTCGGTCCCTTAAAGGAGAACCGAGGCAGAATACCCGTCAAAGAACGGCTGGGACCATTGAAAGGTCCCCAAACTAAAATCCAGACTGGGGGTGGAATCAATCCCCCCAAGAATATTGACAAAGGGAAAGCCCCTATCACCGGCCGTACTGAATTGCGAGCCGAACTGAAAGAGCCCGTTCGATTTCTACGCTCCCAAAAGCGTAAAATTGAACGGGCCACTCTTGAAAAATCTAACCATGTTTTGCATTCCCAAAGGGAAACACACTCGTCTGAGGATGAGCGTGTTATACCGAGGGACATCCACCAGCACTCTGTAGGTTGCTCCAGCTATCAAGCTGATGAGCTGTACTACAGGGCTGGGGGTGTGGAAAAATCTCGAAAGAGGTACATGCAGGAGTCCCACTGCCCGTGTGCCAACATTATCAAGGCAGTGCTGTCCGAGTGTTGCTGTGCTCAGACCCCAACAAGAATCTCGGTATTCGAGAGACTCTCCAAGCCGAAGCATTTCCACAAGAAGAAACCGCTCCGCCGAGAGGATGAATACTCGAAAGTGTCAGTCAACATGACCGGCAGAGGGGGATCAACACCACGTCTCAACTTGGAGCAGCTTGCCGAGGCATCCCGATGCATGACATGGTTGCGGTCAGGAACCATCAAACGAAACAATTACCCAAGAGTACACAAGGGACTTTCCTTAGAAGGGGAGGAATCCGATGCTGATTCTGATACCTGCTCTGCCGTCGCATCCGATGACACGGCTTCAAGTGCAGGCCAACCTTATGAGTCGCTCATGATCAGCGCCGAGCAAATGTCGAAGATACTTGAAGAAGCCCTAGCCAAGCAAAAGGAGAGCTTCAAATTTGAAATGGAGATGGCCATGCAGCGGATGAGGGAGATGCACGATCAACAGATCGCGGCAATGACGGTTCACCAAGGAGAACCGAGCCAACGCAATCCAGAGGAGCATGAACGGGAAGCGGATAATGTCAACATTCCTCCCGTCAATACCAACACTGGGGGTGGTCCCGCAGAAGAAAATGCAAAAGAGGACCACGCCGCCTCTCCCAGAAGCCACTCGAAGACCGAGACGAGTGAGGACAGGAAGATGAAAGACCTGGAGAGCAAGATCAATGCATTGATGAATGCCCAGGAAGTAAAAAGATCCGGTATACCTTGCCCATATCCGAGGGAGTGGGAATCGATCCCATATCCGGCAAAGTTTAATCTGATTAACTTTACGCCGTTTGATGGGAAGGGTTCCCCTACCCAGCATTTAATCTATTTCAAGTCTCATTTAGGAATCATTTCCGGAAATGAGCCCCTCATGGTGCGGTCATTCGTTGGCACTCTTCGCGGAGCTGCCTTCGATTGGTACCGCCGTCTCAAGCCTGGGAGCATCAACGGCTGGGATGACATGGAGGACATGTTCCTAACAAACTTCTTTGATGATGACACCGAGGTTTCAATCGGCACGTTGTTCGACGAAAAACAAAAGAACGGCGAGACGGTTGAAAACTTCGTGAAAAGATTCCGGAACAAAGCTATGAATTGCAGGGATCCGGTCAGCGAGGATTTCATCCTTGAAACCTGCCACAACAACCTCACGCTCGATATCCTTGAAGCCATGGGAATGGCGCCGTCCAAAACCTGGAAGGACTTGAAAATGCGGGGAGAGCGAGCCGAACGATTCCTCAAGAGGAAAAAGGCAGAGAGAGGGCAAATTCCCAACAATGCCCCACAACCAAATTTTACCCCCAAGGGTAAAGGGAAGGCACATGCAAATGCGGTGGTCGCAAATCAGGTCTTTGAGGTGCAAGCACAGCCGCAGCAGCCTCAACAGCCCCAGCAGCCGCAACAACAACAACAGAGGGCGCCTCAACAACCCAGGTGGCAACAACAGCCCCAGAAGCAAAAGGTTGGAGAGCCGAGGTTCCCAAAAGTCTACTCATTCAAAGAGGATGAAATCCCGGGTATTTTCAAATACCTCGTGGAGAACAACAAGATCAAACTGCCGCCAATTCAGGATCAGGAAGATGCCAAGAGGGTCAACGATCCGAAATATTGCGCATTCCACCGAGCGGTGCACCATCCTACCAAGGTGTGCTACGCTCTCAAGGACAAGATTCAGGCCCTGATCGATGTTGGGGTCATCACTATGAAACAGCCCAAAGAGAAGAAGGTGGGTGCAAACACCGTGTCCATTAGCTTTGGATCCGTACCCTCGAGTTGGTTCCAACACGAGTCGGTGATCAAAGCAGCGGTGAAGACAGTGAACGATGATCCACACCAGCAGCGCCAGAAAGGGCTTGTGCCACACACAGCCCCAAATGGCGAAATCTTGTGGGTTCATCCGGACTTGATCACAGATGAACAGTGGGCCGGGACCTCTTCCACAAAGAACAAGAAGAAATCGAAGAGGAAGGGCAAATCTTGTTATGGGGCCTCTGCTATACCGGGGGTGGATGATGACAAAATTCCAACCTTCCCACTTTCTGAGGATGAGCAAGAAGCCTTTGCAACCAGAAGCGGGAACGAGTACCATTTCAAGTATCCAGATGCCACTGAGCAATTGGGTACCAAAACCCCACCTTCCAAGACGCTGGCAGAGTTGGGAATTTCAGCAATTCCCCCAACACCTGCGGTGGCGACGGAGAGAATCCCACAGAAGGATAAGGGAAAAGAGCCCGTACGTCAAGAAGCTCAGAACCCAAGGCTGTCTCGATTCAATAATCCAATTGGACGAGACAAACCGGGGAATGCAAGCTCTCAGCCCCATTTCGACATTATGGCGCAATTGGCCAACATCCCGGCCAGGATAACTCTATACGAGTTGCTGCGATTGTCGAAGGATACACGGAAGGCACTACAAGAAGCCTTGAGTGATTCCGAAGCCTTCTTGACTCGGATCAAACCATCTTCCGAGGAACCGGAGTCGCCGGCTCAGCATTGCAATCTGGCGGCACATCACTTCCCCTGCATCTCTTTCACCAAAGAAGACATGCAGACAAAGAACTCCAATCATGATAGGCCGTTGTACTTCACCGGGCATATCGGCTCCAGCGTTGTCAACCGGATCCAAGTCGATCCGGGTTCCGCTGTGAGCATCATGCCATTCCGATTGATGCATCATCTCGGAATCCCGACTAGCAAATTAGCGTCCACTGGCACGACAATTTATGGATTCAACACCAGCGGGTCTAGGCCCTTGGGGAAGATCCGAATTAAGTGCCAGATCGGGGATTTGAAATCGGAGGTCACATGCTATGTGATTGACGCGGAAACGTCCTATAATTTACTGTTGGGTCGGCCTTGGATCCACGGTAACCTTATAGTCCCGTCAACGCTGCATCAGTGCTTCAAATATGTGGGCACAGATAATGAAGTCAAGACGGTGGTCGCGGATAAGCAACCGTTCAAGGGATTGGAGAATTATTTCACCGATTCCCTTTTATACGGCGCTGAATCCGATACTGAACCATCGGCCCAAGGAACGGACAGCGGTGATGAAGCTGATACCGAACCAGGGCTTGATTACGATGGCGGTTTTGTTTTAAACGACATTGTACCCATTGTAATCAATCTTGACGATGATGAATCATCGGAAGATAGTTGTAATTGGCAACTTGCCGAAGAACTATCAATAAATGATGATTTAGAGTACTCGACGGGTCTTGATGATATCACCAACGAACTCTATGCTAACCCTGATTTATATATGCCTCTTCAATCATTTTGTTTGACAAAGA
>BQKN01059883.1:0-33105 GCA_022839385.1 Asparagus kiusianus
CAATAAGTTTGCAAACATGCAATCTAAAGATGTATGTGAATCATTCAGGTAATATTATGAACCATAACTAAACTGTATAGAATACTTTAGTGGATCTATTATGTAATTTACAGAATGTTAAGCAGTAAAGTAACACATAATAAGAATAGTTCATAGCATATACTGCCCAGAATGTTTATGTTACATTAACTATGTAGTGTGAAGCTAATAGGAAACAGGAACAAACTTAAGGGTGTATCATGGACATCTACAGAGCATAAACAAACATCGACATGACCTACAATCCTCTGAATAATTAATGTAACATAAACATCAGTAAAGAAAAAACTCAAAAGTATGGTTAATAGCTTAATAGTCCAAATTTTGCATGCAATAATTCGGATCTGAAATGCTTCACACTCTGAATAGGTTCTTGTAATGGGTAACATCATATTACCTTAAAAATCTGACTTTTTCTTGGAGAAGAGTGACATTCTTTGATTATTTACAGGAGTGATTTCAGGATTATACGTGAGATGGACCGCTATTTATATGTTGTCCACTGTTTACATCTATATTTCCTTATATAATGCAATATTTAATTGGTTCACGTTATTGTAATTTTTTATTTGTAAAGGTTTCAACCGGTTATCTGAAATGACGGCCTAACACTTGGTTTAGAGTGATCCTTGGGCCAAACCGTGTAGTTGACAATTTAAAAATATGCATTGACCATGCTTGAAATCCTGGTATCAATTTTACGTTCATTACTATCAGTAGGGTTTTCTTGAGTTTTGAATTGGAAGTATAGGTACGTAGAATAAGTCTTATTTGGGTCAGAAATGTGTGTGAGATTCAGACAGATTTGTCTCCGCAGTTTTAGTTACAATATGTTTTCAAATATATGTTTTCAAAAGACACGTATTATTATTACAGTCAAATATATGTTATAGATAGATGTATTACAGTCAAATATATGATTAAGCTCCAAAGGATTATCTGATATAAGCTATAAAGTAAGTTTAGTTTAATTGAGTTCTTTTATTTTTTAGTTTTTTATTTCGCTTGTGTTTTCTTTTAATTTTTTTTATATGATTCTGATTTGTTTCAGAATCACAAAGGACAACGACAACCTAGAAATTACCCAACTAAAACAAACTTCCTTATATGATGAATTAGGTCAACTCATTAACCAATAGAATTGTTTAAATTAGTATCATCAACACAATGTTCTACATTTGTAAAGACAAACAAATGACATATAGAGTATATATATATATATAGTTAGTAAATCATCATGTCACAGTTAGTGACAGTAATATATAGAGTATATATTAGTGTCAAATATATGAAGCAAGTACGTATCACCGCTTTGAAGTCAAATATAATATGTTCTGGCGAAGATTGATGCTAATGTGATTTAGGTTTTCAGACAAATACATCTCATGTTGCATGGTAGAAAAATAAATATCATAAGAGTCCTAAAGTCAAATCTAATATGTTATTGGCTTTGAAGCACAGATATTTGGATGCAAATGTGGAAAAAATTAAAATATTTATTGAAGCAGACAATAATTTTATATTTTTACTGAAATTACACATAGATTATCTACGTTGTTCACTTCTGCTAAAATTGAAATTATGCGATCATGCTACTATTTTTAAATTTGCAATATATATTTTTATGTAACTCTCTATAAATTACCAAACTAGATCACATCTGTATTTGCCTTATGTTGTAGTTCTTACCTGCTTTATGTACAATAGACTAGCGAAGGAGGTCGTTAAAGGCCTTAAAAAGCTTATTGGACACAGGAATCCAAAGGTTAAACTTCTTGCGTTAACAGTAAGTCAACAAGCTTCTAGATGATATATGTGCCTTTGTAAACATTTATTTGTATTCTTATTATTGTGTTTATTTCTCAATTATTATTCTTGTGTTTCTAAATTGTATTTGGAATGGATGTTGTTGATATGTTTTAATTTGTTGGAAAATACATTCATTATGTCTGTAAACATTTTAATTTTGCAACTAGGATCTCGTATTTCCTCCAATGCATTCACCATTAATATCTTGTTATGTATGATTAGTATATCACTTAGTATTTGGAAACAAGCAATGCTTTGATCTAATTATCTAATAAACCTACCCCTGGGCATGTTTTTGTTGTCATCTTAAATTCTAAAGGTAAATGCGGCATAGTCGCATAAGATTATACTTGAGTATTTGTGGTAGAGTCCTATGCGGTATAGTGTTGCATTAACACCTAAAGTCGCTTCATCTAGGTTGTTATATATGTGTCCTACACTTTGCGTATCTGTGTCCATGTCGGGCACTCATTGGACATTTTTTGAATACATATAAACATTTATATAGATGTGTACCCAATATATAACACATATTTTAGTAATAAATACATATAAACATTTAATTAGATGTTTACCCAATATATGGCACAAATTTCATTTAAAAATAAACTCGTGATGCACTTCTTGAACATTTATTTACATGTGTTCAGAGATAGCTGCTTTTTAAATTAAAATTTGTAATGTATTTTTTTAATTTTTTAAATTAAAATTTTTTAAAATTGATAAAACTTATTCCTTGAGTAATTATGTATGTTGTGGAAACCTGTTGTGCAATTCTCTCGTAAATAATTCAACATTATTTGTAATTATGTATGTTGTCTCTGAATAATTATGTATGTTTTGTCTTTGAGTAATTATATATGTTTTGTAATACACTATTACTTCTATATTAAATAATTTAACATTTTTTTCATATTAATGCAGATATTATACTTGGTTTGATTTGACTTTTTAAAAAAAAAAACATTTCTAAAGTTGTTGGTGATTTAGGTTAGTTAAGCAACTTTCTTCTCTTTTCTCTTTATTTTGGTCATAGTGATGATAACTCTATTTACTTGTATTTATCTTCTTATACAATTAAAATTTTATTATTATTATTATTATTATTATTATATGACTTAAAAAAAGAATTAACCTTAGCATATGAGATATTTGTGATTACTGATGCATGTATAGTGTACCAAATTTTAAAAAATAAAAAATAAAGTTCTATTGAACATCAAATAAAATATACTTATTCTCTCAACTTATATTCACTGCTATACTTATGTTTAAAATAAAATCAAGAATTTAACACGATAAATTTTTTTCCTTGTAGAAATATACATTCTACTTCTTAGATTGCATAATCACTATACAGTTGCACAAGAGAACCTTCTTCCAAATGACTTCAAACCAAGGTTTGAATTCAACATAAATATATATAATTATTGCTTTATGTGTATTTGTGTTTATTAATAGTATATTTTATTATTTTTAACAGAAGACCACATTCTAATACATGAGAGTAGAAACACCAAATATAATCAGTTGAATGCTGATCAGAAGAGAACCTACATTCAGAAGGTCATTGATAATAATATAAAGAGGAAAAGAAATGATTTTGCTGGCAGTAGTACCAATAGCAAGGGAAAAAGTAAGATTGATTTGTTTTGTGGAGCGCAACAGCGAGAATATGAGCATGGAGGTTTGCATAGATTAATTTTATAATTTATTAAAATATTTACATGATTTTATATATCTAAATTTATTTAACACTAAAAACTATTATTTTTTTCTAGGTCAAATTACACATGAACCAGTATGTTCTTTATTACATAAACTACGGACTCCAAAGTCTTGTTCATTTTGTGGAGCAAAAAAGTTTGAACATGAGCCACCAACATCCTGTTGTCACAATGGTGAAATCCTCCTAGCAGATGTGAATGTTAATGATGAGTTATATGCCCTTTATACGGTACAAATCCAAGAGGCAATTGAGTTTCAAAGACAAACCAGAAAGTATAATAGCATTTTCTCATTCACATCATTTGGGGCAAGGTTTGATAGAGAACTTGCATCAAACAGAAAGGGTATTTTCACATTTAGAGCACAAGGACAAATATATCATAATCTCCCCTCTCTTATTCCAGAAGAAAATAAGCCTTCCTACTTTCAACTTTACTTTTATGATACGGAGAATGAGTTGCAAAATCGAATGGGAATATTAGATAATGCAAACATGAGTACGACTACAACTAAAAGATTGATGGATATATTTGAAGGAAACCCATATGCAAAATTTCTGCGGAAACTAAATGATTTTCCATCTCTTGAATACTTCAAGATCATTATAAATAGAGATGCTGCAGTAGATCAACATGTTTACAACTCACCAACAATGGATCAGGTTGCAACTGTCTGGGTAGAGGGAAATAATGATAATGTTCCGTATGAGAGAGAAATAGTTGTTCATTCACACTCTGGCAAGAATCATCAAGTTAAGCACTATTTTGGTTGTTATGATCCTTTACAATATCCTTTACTCTTTCCAGGCGGAGATGTAGGATGGCACCAAAATATTAAAAGAAGGGATAAAAATGATATTCGCCGATCAAAACAAGTAAATACAACATCTCAAGTAACTCAGCAAACTTTTACATCTGCAGAAGATATATTTAAACGAGAAAGGGAAGGTAAATCATAATTAAAATTGTTTAATAATATTAAAACATTAAAATTAACTTAACCTGCAAACTTGTAGGTGTTAAAGGACCAAAGGCGGGAAGCGTCTCATGTCAAGAATATTATTGTTACAAGTTCCAGATAAGAGACACTCGACAATCTACAGTATTAACATCGGCAGGCCGTTTGTTCCATCAATATGCTGTTGATATGTACATAAAGCTTGAAACAACAAGACTTGATTATTTTAGAAAGAAACAATCAGAAATCAGAGCAGAGTTATTCCAAGGCATAGTCGATAGTGTAGCTGCTGGAGAAGCAAAAGCATGTCAAGTCGGAAAAAGAATAGTGCTGCCATCATCATTTATTGGTGGTCCTAGAGATATGCATCGTAGATATCTTGATGCAATGTCATTAGTACAACGATTTGGCAAACCAGATATTTTCATCACAATCCTGAATGGGAAGAAATCACGGAGGAGCTATGTTCGCGGGAAAAATCGTGTCTTTCTTCATTGATATCATTGCTATCTTAGTTAACAACTTTATAAGTTACAAAGATCCGGTCTTTTTATAAGATCCGGTTACAATGAAAATCAAAATACAAATAAAGAAAAATTACAACTTTGTTTCCTTTTATGTCGAACGAATCGCGAGCTCCTGTTTTGCGGTCACTCGCTTTTGTGGGTTCTTTGCCTGCGCCGGGGTTGTTTGCCGTGGACCACCGCGAGATCTAGATCCGGTCGGATCTATACGATATGACGGGTACTATTCCACCAAGGGAATAATAGCCGGGAGGGATTGTTTCACTAAGGAAACAACCGCTCAATGCTCGGGATCTAAGAACCAAGCTTAGATCCGGAGTGTGATCGTGTAGATCTCAGATCCGATTCTCTCGAACTCCTGCCTTATTTGGCGTTGACGATCGCCGAGCACCGGATCTGGAAGTCCAAGCCTTCAAGTCTTCAAAGTTGAGATCTTTTTTAGATCTGAGTCTTCAATCCAGCAGGGCTTTGCCTCCTCCAAAATCCCACCTTTTAAAATGAAGAACCCCTCCTCTATTTATAGCCTCTCTTCACTGTGCCCGTGTGCACGTGCAAAACAACACACGAGAGGGGGGGTTTGCCGGCCACCTTGGGGTGGCTCGGCTTGGGCCGAGCCACCTTGGGGTGGCTCGGTTTAGGCCGAGTCCCCGGGTGTTTGTCCGTTTCGTCGTTTCCCGTTGTTTCCGGTTCTCCGTTGTTCGGACTTGATTCGGTTTGTGGTTGACTTGGTTTGGAATCGACTTGTTGACTTGATTCCAAATATGGCAGTTAATCCGCTTCTGAGTTCGAGTCCGAAACCGATCTTGATTCGATCGTGGTTCATCCGAGTTCGCTCTTGTTTAGATGACTCGTTGACTCCTCGAACCGTTGGATTGATTCCGCACGCGATTGACATTGTTTGCGTGCAATTTGTTGACCTCGTCGTTTCGTCACTCGATGGTTCGTTGATTTGTCGAATCACCATGTCGAACTGTGTTGTGGGACCTATAGGCAATTTTATACGCCTACAGATACCCCCTCCAAAGTATTTCAGCCTCGTTCTTTTATAGAAGAGTCTGGAATACTTTGGATGTGATTGTCCCAACCTTCAGTCGGTGTAACGGGACTTTGGAACGGCTTCTGTTCTGGATTCCTTCAATTCCTTCAGGCTATTCGGTGCTTTGTCGAACGTCTGTAAGGGTTCCGGTGCTGCATTTATTGTCTGACCGTTGTTGGAATTTGAACTTGAAGTCGATTTTTGATTTCTTGATTTTTAGCTCGAGTTGGTTGCTTCAACACAGAACTGATCATCGATTGACGGCGTCGTCCGGCGTTTGAGCTTCATTGCGACGCGTTGTCCGGCGTCCAGTCTTCATTGTAATGCGCTGTTCGCCGTTTGACACAGTTTATACTCGTACGTCTGCTGGAGTATACACAGTTTAAGCTCTTAAGGTATTGGAGCGTGGCGGATACTCGAGTCACGAGACCAACCCATAGAATTGATGCGTCAATGACTCGTACTTATAGAATTTTGGCAAATTCTCAGCCCTCAACGGATTTGATAAGCCTTTACCGACTACCATTTGAGTCAGGCTAGCATGCGGATTGTTTAATTCCGTTCCGCATGTGACGTTAAGCTAAAAGAGTTAACCCTTTTAGTGCTACGATATTGAATACGTAGACTTCGTCTTTTTCCTGTGAAAAGACTAAACAGCAACGTGTATGAGATGTTGACTTAGGATTTTTGGCAAATCCTCAGCCTTCAACGGATTTGATGTGCTCTTACCGATTACCGTTTGAATCGGGCTTACATGCGGATTGTTTAAATCCGTTCCGCATGTGACGTTGTGCTAAAGGAATGAACTCCTTTAGACTTTGTGCTATGATGTTGAATACATAGACTTTACCATTTGTTACGGGAATAGGCTACCCGGCGACGCGTGTTAGGCGTTGACTTTAGGATTTTTGGCTAACCCCCAGCCTTAAACGGATTTGATTAGCCTTAACCGACTACCGTTTGAGTCGGGCTAGCATGCGGATTATTTAAATCCGTTCGCATGTAACGTTACGCTAAAGGAATGAACTCCCTTAGACTTTGTGCTACGACTTCGAATACGTAGACTTCGCCATTTGTTATGGGAATAGGCTACCCAGCAACGTGTATTAGACGTTGACTTATCCCTACTTAGGCTTTGGGATAAAGGTCCCCAGAATCGAACTCTGGTATCTTTTTCAATCGGAAAAAGACCAAACCGGCGACGCGTGTTAGGCGTCGACATATCCTTTCTTAGGATTCAGGATGAAATTCCCCATGCGTGTGAGGCATGGATTTCGGTGTTATTAATAACAACCTGCCACAATGTCGAATATGTGGACGAGTGTTCTTTTTAACGGTTAAGGACAAACCGGCGACGCGTGTTAGGCGTCGACTTATCCTTACTTAGGTTTCAGGATAAAATAACCCAGAATCGAACTCTGGTGTCTTTTCTACGGAGAAAGACTAAACCGGCAGCGCGTGTTAGGTGCAGACTTATCCCTGCTTAGGATTCGGGATAAACTTCCTAGAATAAATCCGAAATTCTTGGAAAATGATTGGTGTGGGAAGGAAGAATTTTATATTCTATTCCCAATTGGAAAAAGAGACTCGAGGTGGGATCTCCACCCCCAGAACCCGGAAAGGTGAAACTAAGAGTGGGATCTCCACTCCGAGAATCGAAGAGATTCGGATAACCCTAACTGTCGGAATGTTTGATTATCGAACTAAAGATGAATTTCTCATTTATCGAGAGTGAATTGTGGTTTTGGTCCTAACTGTAAGAAGGTTTGACCAAGCGAGAGTTTGAGATGACCCTAACTGTAGGAAGGTTTGATCACTCGATTTGAAAGTGGACCTCTCGTTCATTGGAGGAATCGAGAGGGGATTTTGGTTTTGGTCCTAACTGTAGGAAGGTTTGACCAAATGAGAGGTTTGAGACGATCCTAACTGTAGGAAGGTTTGACCGTTCAATTTATGGGCCTCTCGTTCATTGAAGGAATCGAGAGGGGAATTTGGTTTTGGTCCTAACTGTAGGAAGGTTTGACCAAGCGAAAAAGGAGAGTAAGAGTACAAATCACTGTAAGATGTTGGTTCGTACAAATTACTCAAAGGGGGTTTCTGATGTTAAGTGATAAAGACTTAACAAAAATGGGGTTCTGACAATTCGTCAGTGATTTCAAGAGTGTTTAGTGTTTATCACTTTATTCATAATGATCGGGTTATCCCTAAGAATATTATATTTAACATTCTTCCGGGAACTTCCCGTTACATGAATTATCGACCCCCAACTTTCTTTACAAAACTGGGTGCACGATCGGGTTATCCTTAAGAATACCACGCACGGCACTCTCCAGGAACTTCCCGTGGAAGGAAGGGAATAGTTTAGACTCATATACCTATTGGAGTATTAAGAAGCAGTTTATACTCGTACTTCTTGGAGTGTCAGGAAGCAGTTTATACTCATATACCGGTCGGAGTTTTGGGATACAGTTTATACTCGTGCACCCACTGGAGTCTCGCCATTCTTGACTGGCTTACTCTAGCGTTATGACGCCGGCTTCAACCAAGGTTTGGATGCTATTTTTGAGTGTAAAGCACGCCTTGGTTGGGTGAAGGATCCTCCTGTGGTATGCGCAGTACTTCGGATCCGCAGTGTTGTCAGCTTCCTCCTGATTCATGATCGGTGGAAGCTTGATCTTGTTATTTTTAAGGAGCGATTTGAAGATGGCTGGAACATCTTCGTCCTTGAAGGAGTACTCTTTTTAAGGCCTCTGATCCGAAGTTTTCTGTTGTCTCCGGGACTGCTGTTGTGACGTTTGATTGGCATCAACAGCTGCTGCAGGTGTTTTACCCTTACCACGGGAGGCGAAGTTCGAGTTCGGAGGATTTGTCGTCGATCGACTCCTCTCGGCCTTCTTCCTTCGGAGGAAGCGTTCGGCTTGTTCCCCTCGGACCTTCAAGTCTTTCCAAGTATTGGACGGTGCTGTCCCTATTGCTTCCAACACGTCCAATGCGAGGTTGTTGTGGCAAGTCTGGAGAATGAACTCCTCCGTGATCGGGTCCCGGCAATTTAACGCTTTGTTCCGGAACCTTTTGACGAAGGTTTCGACTAACTCCCCGTCCTTTTGTTTCTCGTCGAGCAACGTTCCGATGGATATCTCGGTGTCGTCGTCGAAGAAGTTAGCGAGGAATTTTGTATCCATGTCGTCCCAGCTATTCACGCTTCCTGGCTTGAGGCGGCGATACCAATCGAAAGTGGCTCCGCGAAGAGTGCCAACGAATGACCGCACCATCAGAGGCTCGTTGCCAGAGATAACACCCAGGTGCGATTTGAAATAAATCAAATGCTGGGTGGGGGAACCCCTTCCATCGAACGGCGTGAAGTTGATTAGGCTAAACTTCGCCGGATATGGGATTGACTCCCACTCCCTTGGGTATGGACAAGGAATGCCCGTTTTCTTCACCTCTTGAGCGGACATCAAGGTATTGATTTTGCTCTCGAGGCTTTTGATCTTCAAGTTTTCACTTGTATCTTCGTTGGCATCCTCATTACCACCCCCTACGTTGATGGGAGGGTCATTGGCATTATGAGTTTCATCCGTATCCGTGTGCTCCTCTTCTTGAACGACCTGGTTACGGCGGCTTGGTTCACCTTGTTGGTTCCTCAATGCCTGGATTTGTTGGTCATGCATCTCTTTCATAGTCTGCATGGCCATCTGCATCTCGAGCCTGAAGCTCTCCTGTTGTTTGGCCATAGCTTCTTCGAGCATCTTGGCCACTTGTTCCGCGCTTATCATGAATGACTCGCGGGGCTCTCCTTCGCTGGATACAGTGTTGTCAGATGCGACCGCAGAGCAAGCATCCGACTCTTCATCTTCTGAAGGTGGACTTATCCGAACCCTACCATAAGTTCCTCGTGCGATGGCTCCGGACTGCAAACGGGTTAGACGCCGAGATGCATTCAGAATCGACTCGAGATCATCCCGTGCCAATGTCCCCTTGTTGGTCATATTAGCGGTGACCCTTGGAAATTCTCCATCTTCAACCACCGCTCTCCTTCGTCGGAAACGCCTAGGCCTTGGCTTTGGCATTTCAGTGCTGAGCCTCTCGAACACCGAGACTCTTTCGGGGACCGTCTTAGTGCAATTACACTGAGACAATACTGCCCGAATGAGTTTGGAATAGGGGCACTGAGTTTCGAGCCTACGGGGACTTCTCTTTCTTGCCTTGCTCGTACCCCCAGCACGATAGTACAACTCGTCAATTTGATCGGAGTAACCTATCGTGTGTTGGCACGATTTCTCAGGTATAACGTTATCGTCATCGGACGACAACGTTTCCTTCTGAGGATGAATCGCCTTCTTTGGGCTTTCAAAGGTTACGCGTCTCGAAACGCGCCTTTGTGGGCGTGAATCTTTGACGAGCTTCTGGACTTCGATGCGCAAATTAGCACGCGCAGTAGCCTTGAACTCCTTGTCATGCTGAGAGTGATAGCGACCCCCAGCATGTTGAGTTGTTCGGGGCTCTCTCATCGGACCCAAACGATCTTGAATTGTAGCCTTGCCTCTTTCTTCGGGAATTGGGCCGAGGCGTTCCAAAACTGACTTCCTTTTCTGGAATGTCCTTGTGGGATCTCCCGAAAGAGTTGTGGAAATCATCGGCGGCTTCGTTTGGTTTGCCGGAGGATGAACCTGCTTCGAAGGTTGCAAAGGTTGCTCTTTGGCCTGCATCATCGCTTCGGATTTCGGCCTCCAGACTTTGCGACTTGGGGGCGGTTTCTTTGCCACCTCCTTCTGCAGCCTTCTACGGGCTTCTTCAATTTGAGCCCGTGCCTGCGCTGATAGTGCGCGGCGCTTGCAAATGCGCTCCTCCAGCGTTGATCGGTTCCGTTTGACGCGGATCCATTCGTCCGTCGGCGGCTTGGAGGAGTTACCATTCATCGGTCGTTGAGGCCGTTTACCTCTTCTGTTCTTCAGATCCGCCCTATAGCAAACTCCGTCAACAGATTCCATGGCCTTTGCGAATTGTTTCGCAAGGCGTTGTCGTTGCCTTTGGCGGGCTCTCTTCGAGAGAGTCACTACGCCCCCTGCGGCAGAAGGGTTGGCCAGAGTAGATCCGACCTGGTTGGAAGTTGGGGAGATCTCACCCAATGCAGCTTCGGCATCAAACGGGGCGAGATCTTCGTTGGTAGCTTCAACATCTTCGTACCAACGAAGTTTCCTCTTGGAGGAGAACTTTGGAGACTTGGACTTGCGAGGGGAGGTTGATCCGGACGAGAACACGTACTCCTCGAACTTCTGCTGGTCGAACTCGTACTCGACCTCCTCCACGATCGGGATCAAGATCCGCGGCTGCGACGCAACGATCTCGGCAACGAGATCGATGGCTCCCACTGTGGTCGCCAGATTGTTCGCGGGAAAAATCGTGTCTTTCTTCATTGATATCATTGCTATCTTAGTTAACAACTTTATGCGTTACAAAGATCCGGTCTTTTTATAAGATCCGGTTATAATGAAAATCAAAATACAAATAAAGAAAAATTACAACTTTGTTTCCTTTTATGTCGAACGAATCGCGAGCTCCTGTTTTGCGGTCACTCGCTTTTGTGGGTTCTTTGCCTGCGCCGGGGTTGTTTGCCGTGGACCACCGCGAGATCTAGATCCGGTCGGATCTACACGATATGACGGGTACTATTCCACCAAGGGAATAATAGCCGGGAGGGATTGTTTCACCAAGGAAACAACCGCTCAATGCTCGGGATCTAAGAACCAAGCTTAGATCCGGAGTGTGATCGTGTAGATCTCAGATCCGATTCTCTCGAACTCCTGCCTTATTTGGCGTTGACGATCGCCGAGCACCGGATCTGGAAGTCCAAGCCTTCAAGCCTTCAAAGTTGAGATCTTTTTTAGATCTGAGTCTTCAATCCAGTAGGGTTCGCCTCCTCCAAAATCCCACCTTTTAAAATGAAGAACCCCTCCTCTATTTATAGCCTCTCTTCACTGTGCCCGTGTGCACGTGCAAAACAACACACGAGAGGGGGGGTTTGCCGGCCACCTTGGGGTGGCTCGGCTTGGGCCGAGCCACCTTGGGGTGGCTCGGTTTAGGCCGAGTCCCCGGGTGTTTGTCCGTTTCGTCGTTTCCCGTTGTTTTCGGTTCTCCGTTGTTCGGACTTGATTCGGTTTGTGGTTGACTTGGTTTGGAATCGACTTGTTGACTTGATTCCAAATATGGCAGTTAATCTGCTTCTGAGTTCGAGTCCGAAACCGATCTTGATTCGATCGTGGTTCATCCGAGTTCGCTCTTGTTTAGATGACTCGTTGACTCCTCGAACCGTTGGATTGATTCCGCACGCGATTGACATTGTTTGCGTGCAATTTGTTGACCTCGTCGTTTCGTCACTCGATGGTTCGTTGATTTGTCGAATCACCGTGTCGAACTGTGTTGTGGGACCTATAGGTAATTTTATACGCCTACATGCTACATCCAGGATAGACACATAATGATAGACCGGATCTAACCTCAAGGATATTTAGAGGAAAATTGCAAGACCTGAAAGATCAGCTATTTAAAAAGGAAATCTATGGAAAAGTTGATGCCCATGTTCATGTCATCGAGTTTCAAAAAAGAGGGTTGCCTCATGCACACATGTTGATTATTCTAATGGGAAAATACAAAATCATCTCATCAGATCATTATGATAAGTACGTATCAGCAGAAATTCCAAACCAGTATGAAAATCCAATCCTATATGAACTGGTAAAAAAACATATGATGCATGGCCCTTGTGGGGAGTTAAATATGAAGAATGTTTGCATGCAAAATGGAGAGTGTAAATATCACTACCCTAGAGAGTTTTCTCCAAGATCACTACAGGCGAAAGATGCTTACCCAGTTTATAAAAGGAGCAAAAATAACAGAACAATGTTGGTTCGAAACAAAATCCTTAATAATTAATGGGTGGTACCTTATAATCCCTATTTGCTGACACGTTATAACTGTCACATCAATGTTGAAATATGCTCAGGCATAAAAGCAGTTAAATACCTTTATAAGTACATATATAAAGGCCATGATAGAGTGGCAGTAAACATTGAATATAATGAACGGGAAAAAGTTGTGAATGAAATCAAAAATTTTTAAGATGCAAGATGAGTATCAGCTCAAGAAGCTTTTTGGAGAATATATGAATTCCATCTTAATGAGATATTCCCGGCTGTCATTAACTTACAACTTCACATGCCAAATCATCAATATGTTTCTTATTGGAAACATCAAGACCTATCTAAATTGATTCACTTGGAACATGTCTCCAAGACGATGCTTACAGAATTTTTTACTATGTGTAAAAAAATTAAAGAAGGTAACAAGAAGAAACATGAAAAAGACCATGAAAAGGAGTTATTATATGTGGAATTTCCTGAATGTTATGCTTGGGATTCAACATCAAAATCTTGGAGTCCAAGAAAACAGAGACAAGTGATAGGTCGAATAAATAGGGCTAATCCAATTGAAGGAGATAGATATTACTTGCGACTATTGCTTACTCATGTTAGGTGTCCGAAATCATTTGAAGATCTACTGATGGTAAATGGTACTCATTGCAAATCTTTTAAGCAATCAGCTCAGAAATTAGGTCTTTTGGAATCTGATGATAGCATAAGAGAGTGCTTAGATGAAGCCATCGTCTTCCAAATGCCAACAGCACTTCGACGTTTGTTTACAACTATATTGGTTTATTGTGAGCCTACAGATGTTAAACATTTGTGGGATAAATATCTTGAATCATTATCTGAAGACTTCTCAAGGAAACCAAATGCTACTAGAGCTTCGGTGATAAATGATACTCTTCTCAATATTAACTTCTACTTAGAGAGTATGGGAAAGGATATTAAAAATTTTGATTTGCCACCTTTACAAGCAAAAAACATTACAGAGGAAGATTCATACCCAAGAGAAATTAAAGAAGAGCTAGATGTACAAATCTCAACTGATGATCTAAATGCTGCAACAAAACTCAACTATGAACAACATACTGCATACACTACAATACTAACAAGAGTTGAAGCAAATAAAAGTGGAGTTTTCTTTATTGACGGTCCAGGAGGAACTGGGAAGACTTATTTATATCGTGCTCTACTTGCCACAGTAAGATCACAAGGTATGATAGCTCTTGCTACAGCGACATTAGGTGTCGCAGCTGTAATAATGCCTGGTGGAAGAACAGCACACTCCAGATTTAAAATCAAAATCCCAACAACAGATTCATCTATGTGTGGTATATCAAAGCAAGATGGGACATCAAAACTCCTTAGAATAGCACGTCTAATAATTTGGGACGAGGCTGCTATGGCTAAACGCGTTGCAATTGAAACGTTGGATAGAACACTAAGAGATTTAATGGATCAAGATGAACTATTTGGCGGAAAAGTAATTGTATTTGGTGGTGATTTCAGACAAGTTTTACCAGTGGTGCCTCGCTCAACAAGATCACAAACTATCAAAGAAAGTTTAGTAAGCTCACATTTATGGAGAAAAATGATCAAACTACAACTTTTAAAAAATATGAGAGCAAAATCAGACACAGCATTCAGTGAATTTCTTCTTAGGATTGGGAATGGAGACGAACCAACAGTGACACAGGATCTCATAAAACTGCCTAATGCAATGTTGATCCAGAATCAAGGTGATGAGCTACCGAAAGATTCTCTCATAAATTTAATTTTTCCATCTTTAGACGAAAATTTCAAGTCTATTGACTATATGAAAGATAGAGCTATCCTTGCAACAAAAAATGAATATGTTGACATGTTAAATGATAGACTAATAAAAAGGTTTCCAGGAGAAGGAAAAAAATTCTATAGCTTTGATAAAGCAGTTGATGACACTAATCATCATTACCAAGAAGAATTTTTGAACACTTTGCTCCCTAATGGACTACCGCCACACAAGCTAATGTTGAAAAAATATTATCCAATTATTTTACTAAGGAACTTGGATCCAACTAATGGACTGTGCAACGGTACAAGAATGATATGTCAAGATTTTAACTACAATATAATTCAAGCTAAAATCACAATGGGCCAACATGCTGGGAAAGAAGTTTTCTTGCTAAGAATACCATTGTCACCAGCAGAAGATGAAGGATTACCATTCAAGTTCAAACGCAAACAATTTCCCATAAGATTATGTTTTGCAATGACAATTAATAAATCCCAAGGGCAAACAATACCTAACGTTGGTATTTATCTACCTGAACCAGTGTTCTCTCATGGGCAATTATATGTTGCTTTATCGCGGGGTATTTCTATGATGACAACCAAGGTCTTAATAACATCAGATGGAAAATTTTCAGAAGAGGAACAATACACAAAAAATGTTGTATACAAGGAAGTTCTCCAGCCAAAGGACCACGAGGAATAATTCAAATGACCAATAACATTTTTGAAGGTTAGGAATTTATTATATATTAATTAATAAATTCAAATTACTATAATTAGTGTCACATCTTTGATATAGAAATAGTCTCATTTAATTTTCTTTGAGTTTATTTATTACTTCAGATGTGTTGTTATTTATATTTATATATAACAAACTATTCAAAATCTTGCAGGAACAATGACATCCACCAACGAAGCACAAATTCCACACATCCAAATACGCTAACTAAAAAAATTTCAAAGAGAGTGGACGATTCATGTTGTTATCCTAAGAACTATTGAGTCATCTTATGAGAACAACAAAGGATCAGGAAAACTACTAAAATTAATTTTTGCCGACTCAGAGGTAATGTAGCAAAATTCTACATGCTATAATTCTATTGATATTTGTTGATACTTATTCTTAAATAAAGTAATACATACAATGTTTAAGTACAATATGCATCATTTTTTATCATGCCATAAAAATCATTATTTTAAATCTATGCAGAGCATTCTTAATTTTTAAAAAATTTATAAATTATAAATATAAATTAAATTATAATTGTTGATGCTTATTCTTATATTAATTATTTTCAACTTACTATGTATAAGATCATAAAAAAAATTCCTGCATTTATTAAAGAGGTAAGCAACATGTAATTTATTTTCACATATTTTATACAACAAATATCATGCTTTCTTCGTATTTCTACGTAAATTAATTGTCTACGTTTGTCTAACAATATAAGCAAGCAAATAATTGGAATATGACATCAACACAACATTGTATACACACTGTAACAAAATAGTTATTAATTACACTAAATTTTTAATAAGCATACTTACCATAAATTTAATATTTACTTGCATGATCAAGTTAAATTTTGAGCATATTAATTTATCATGTTAGTCCCTTAACTAAGTCGGTGTTGCAAAACTTTAGTAGAATTGTTTATACAAGTAGAACCTATTGGAATTTTTTACTAAGAGCTAATCCGTATAAACGATTAAATTTTTTAATTGAGATCAAATGACTTATTAGTAAGTAGTAGAAATTCTAATTCAATAACATGTAACTTTATATAAATAAGGTTAGTTTTGTTGATGAGTTAAAAAGGATTTTTTTTACCCGAATATTATGGATACCTTTCAATAAAATCTAGAGAATGGTTATTTTAAAGTTTACCACATAAAACTACATTTATACATAACTTACGTCAACTATTACTTATCTTATTTATCTTAGGCTTAAATGAATGTTAATGTATTAGTTATTTGTGAGATAATATTAGTAATATTTGCAGGGGAAAAAATACAAGGTATTATGTTTGGAGAAACTATTGAAATGTATAAGCACATGCTTCAGAAGAATCATGTTCTTTACATCTCAAATGGAGAAGTCAAACCAATAAACCCGCTCTATGGAAATGTACATGAGTCAATTGAGTTGACATTGACTAAGAACATTTCTATCAAAGAATCAAATGCAAATTTCGAATTTGATAAGATATTGAAAAACTTTATCTCAATCAAAGAGGCAATTTCCAACGAGGATACAAGGAATATAAGTAAGTATTTCTAAACACCTTTTATTTTTAGTTTAAAAATTTATAAAAGAATTTTCAACTTATTATAAATTTATGTGCAGATGTTCTTGCAATGATAGCAAATGTCAAGCCTATGATCAAATATGTTACAAGATATAATAAGGCAGACACAAGGCGGGACATCATTATAGTAGACAAAGAGTATACACGCTTGCTTTTATTTCACAATAAATTATTTATTCAAAATATAATATATTAACCTAAAATTGTATAACTTTTCTTACACAGTGAGATAACATTGTCTGTAACTTTATTCGGAGATTTAGCTGGCAATGAAGGTTCAATGATTGAAGGAAATATGCATGAGCCAACTATAATAGCGCTATCAGATTTTAAAATATCATTGTACAAAGGTAACATTTTTAAAATGGAATTGTAAATTATTTATCAATAAATATCAAATTCTAATTATAACTATTATATATGCAGGGGAGATGTGCTTGACTTCGCAAATTGCATCTACAATATGTATCAACCATGAAATACAACTTGCTAAGGACATGCGAGAATGGTAATTCAAATAAAAAAGGTAACTTAATAAATTGACTTTTAAATATTTTTAAAATTATATGCAGGGCTCTTTCAAAAGACAAGATCAAGACTAATGGTGCTCCGTCAAGGCTATTTAAAAATGCAACGAAAATGAATATTGTTGATATTATGCAAGCTTCACAAGACTCATCAAAGGTATGATATTAAAAATCCTACTATAAATTATTAATTAATCAAGAGCTTCAATTTTAAAAAAAACTAATATAAATATATATTGTTTCATTGATGTTTATATGTAAACTACGATTATAACTAACTAAATTTTTTCAAATCTACAGGCACAATATGGCAGCTTTTTTTGGAAAAATAAGTAATATCTTAAATAGACATGAGGCTTGGTACTACTCATGCACAGGCTGCAATAAAAAAGTAGACAAAACTATTTACGACAAATGTCAAAATTGTCAAAAAAACAATGAAGATAGTATACCGAGGTAAAGTACTATCAATTATTCATGAAAGAAAAATATAAAGATTAAATATATAAATATCATCTGATGCACAATGATAATACAAAATGTAGATATGTTGTTAAAATCATTGTGGAAGACGAAACAGACACTGCAAGAGTCGCACTTTTTGACGCAGCACAAACATTGATAGGATGCGATGCTCAAAAATTCATGGATGATATAAAAGAGGTAACTTCTTACTTTATTATATTTTATACATATAAAACAATATATTTCATGTATAAGATCTTAATTTTTTTCTCATTAAAACAGAAAAAAAATCAGAGTTCATTGTTTCAAAAGTTTGTTCTCAACATCGGAAAGACATACAAGTTCCTTGTAAAGTTGGATGAGAAGTCAAAGGATGAACGTGTACAAGGAAAGATAATAGCACAAGAAATTCAAATCCAAGAAGACATCACAATTGACATTGATGATGATGATTCATTTCTCGATTTACCAAAAAAGAAGATAAAGGTGGAGAAGGATTGATCAAGGGCCCACAAAAATTAAACTTGAATGATTTTTAATTTTTATTACATTTACAAAGTGGTTAAAGGATTTTAAATGTGCTTTTCATAAGCTTTTAAGTTTATTAATTGATGAATTTAATTTGTTAGGCTAATTTATGATTTATACGCATATGCTCATATAGTTGTTTGATAACTATTGCATGCTTTGATTGTTATTGCAATTATTTACTTTAATTTAACATTATATTATGTGAATCTAAATAAATATTCATAGAATAGTTCACTTTATTAATTTAATTTTGCATGTCAAGTATTTTTAACTTATCTATACTGCACAAAAAATATTGTTGATGAGTCGTTCGTAAGAAAAATGATGACCAAGCACAGCTTCCTGAACCTGTTGAGAGGAAACAATATCTTTCTATAGAGAAGGTATTTAATATATTAATCTGTGTGTTTTAGTTATGCTCATAAGATTTACTTTTGTCTTGTCTTGACAGTTTCATGTTATTTTGGGTTTCAGATTTTTGTTTAATCAATGAAAACTAGCCGTCTATTAGATATTCTTAGCGGTCATGGAGGACTAGCTCATGGTTTGATGTTTTCACCTACAAGTGTAAGTCAACTCCCTTTCTTTCTTTTTGTTGTTTAGAAAGATAAAATTGCATGTTAAATCTCATTTCATATTGTACTCATCTTATTTAGCTAATTTTATTCATCTTTTGCTTAGATTTATAATTCATGGTTTGGTATTTTTTATGCATATTATACAAACCTACTGTTTCCTTATGTCACATATGTATATATGTATGTGTGTTGGTCATGTATGTATGTTTGTACATTACCTCTTTTAGCAAAAGACTGAAGTGGTGCAATAAACCTACTCCAGTTGAATAAATTTAATGTTTTCATAGTTTGTTTTCACTCTATTGAATAAATTTAATGTTTTGTAAAAGTTTATTTTTCTTTACTAGATGTTTATTTTTTTATTACTTTAGGAAAAAAACACCCATGATAAATCTATCTACCCTTTAAAAGAGGGAGTTCATGAAAAACTTTCCCCTCCCCAAATTAACCTTCAACCAAATTATATATACCCAATTTCTCCCAGCGATACATAAAATTCGACATTAACTTCAGAAATTTGTCACGTCGATTACAGGCCATAATGAACAACCCCTTAATTTATTATAAATCTAAAATATAATGCAACTAGAGGGATGAGGGGATGAAAGGGAGTTAGATAGGCCATAATAAGCTCTGACATATAATGTAACTACTGGAAGTTTCGTATTGCCCTAGAACCACCAAACAGGCCTTGTAGTACAACTCTGGTTTTTCTCATTCTCAGTGTTTCTTTACTGATGTTCATGTTACATTAATTATTCAGAGGATTGTAGGTCATGTCGATGTTTGTTTATGCTCTGTAGATGCCCATGCTACACCCTTAAGTTTGTTCCTGTTTCCTATTAGCTTCACACTACATAGTTACTCTTCTTTCTTATTGTTCTATAGCTTTAAGTGATAGTGAGATAGTAGTCTACTAAAGGTAGGTGATGGATTCCAAATTGAATTTCTTATATAGTATACGTTTGCAGCCTTAACCTTACGTGAGAACCTATGGGTTCTTGGCGGTAATTTGACATGAACATTGTACAAGTAATGATCTATTCCCCTGATTATGTAGTGGTTTTCATTTTGTAATTTTGTAAAGTTTTAACCTTTGTTTGCAGTATATGCTATGAACTATTCTTATTATGTGTTACTTTACTGCTTAACATTCTGTAAATTACATAATGGATCCACTAAAGTATTCTATACAGTTTAGTTATGGTTCATAATATTACTTGAATGATTCACATACATCTTTAGATTGCATGTTTGCAAACTTATTGAACATTTTACGTATATTACTTGAATGATTTACATGCTTATTTTATATTGATTATGTTTTGAACTACCTTTAGTTGCAAATTAGAACCTGAGACAAGCCATCATATCTCCATTGTGTTTATATGTAGTATATGGGATCAGCTAAGATTGTGTCTGACAGCATCTTGCTCAAACTTATTACATAATGTGACTGTGTGGAGGCCTAGGTCAACCTAACTTTTGCTCCCATTTGATGTCGATAAGAGCTTAGATCTGTATTTGTGTATCACATGAATTTTTGATGTGTCTGTAAATTACCTAATGGTTAGAAACAATTCGGTTTGTGAAATACTTAAACGATATCGATAATTTCTTATTAATAATGATAAGTGTCAGGATTTCAAGCTTCTTTCAGCTACAATCCTCTGGCAATTTTGATTATTCTGACAACTAACTACCAGCTTTCGAGATTGTTGAAACAAACATTCTCACATTCACATTATATCTTTTAAGTAGTAAGTAGATATACTATAAATTATGCTTATATCTTTTGCAGATATTATAATTATTTATCTGAATAATGAAGTTATAGTATGAATTAATATGTATCATTCGTAATAATTTATATTTTTTATATAATAACATATATAATAAACTAATGTGTCCTGAAACTGATACAAACTTCATGAAGCTGTATGTTAATAAGAAACAGAAAGTCTCACATTCAGCTTTCAAGATTGTTAATAAGAAAAATTTAATAGTATAATTATAGTAACAAAAGTATATAGTGATAGATAATAAAATATATACAGAAAAAGAAATATGAGTAATATTATACATAAGAAACACTAACAAGCGTACAAATTATATGTGTATATCTCTTAAGTAGTAAGTAGATATACTGTTAATTATGATTATATCTTTTGCAGATATTATAATTATTTATCTGAATAATGAAGTTATAGAAACCCGTTTATTACCACTTATCGCCTTCGGGTCGACATTTTGAGTAGCATAATAGAGGGAGGGATAAGTGGTACTAAACGAGTTGACGGGTGAGAAAGTGCAACCATGGGTAAAGATAAGGGTGTTATCTGCAAACTATCCTTGGAATTTGTCAGAAGGTTTATTTGATGATGATGTTGGTTTTTTATCGCGTTGCTTGTAGAAATGTGCTATAAGGTCATTCGAGGGGCAAAGGTGAGTGACAAGGCTATCAAAGCTGCATGTTCCTTCAGGAGTCCTCATCCTCAGCATTGCTTCAGGTATCCCCGAGATTTTGATCCCCTTTTCCCCTTTTAGATTCGTCGGCTTAATTGGTACTATATTGGATGATTGCTCTTTGTTATCCAATTAGGTGTTAAAATGTTCAATTTACACCCATGATTTCATGGTATTATGCATTTCCACGTGCGATATAAGTACAATTAATATTGCACGCAGAAAAATATTGCATGTAGCATTTGTTATGGGGAAATATGCTCAAATCTGTCGTTTGGATATCTGCGTATTTCTTGTATAATATGTATTTTGAAATGCAAATTCAGTGTTTGGTTAGCCTTTAAAAAATTTGCATCATTTGTTGCATAAAAGTTTTTTGAATTATTCTTTGAAATCAATTGTTTTTTACTTGAAATTGTAAAATTATTAAGTTCGAGTCCACAAAAATTGACATTACATACCTAATTTAACTTTTGAATCTACTTCAAGGAATGGAAGTAGATATGTTGCGTCAAATGTTGTAGTTTTTAACCCCCTACAAATGAAAATTCAACTATCATTCTCAACTATCATATCTTTAACCAAACATTGGAAATATGAGTCTATGCTTTTCCAAAAGACAAGTGTAATCTTGAGAGTTCAGTCTCACTGAATCATATTACTTTGATCTATAATCAGTCCATCAAGTAATGCTTTTCATTACTGGAGTATATGAATCTTATAAAATTGCTCCAACCAGTTTATTATGGCCGAATATGGATTTTAATTATCTGTTGACGTTTGGATATATTCATAACACAGGAAAAGGAGTTAAACCTGAGTGGAACGAGAATTTCATTTTCACAGTCTCAAACAATGTTTCAAGATTCAAAATAAGGCTCATGGACAGTGATTCCAGCAATGAAGATGATTTTGTGAGGGAAGTATAGTAAGTTCAATAGCTATCAAATGATTATAAATCTATCTATATGAATGTATATACAAATGTATCTATATGAATATGTAGATGGTCATGAACGTATCTATATGAAGATATACTATTCCTCTGGTATGGGGTTTATTATTAGACCCAGGAATGATGAATGAACATACGACGGTTGTTTTATGCCTTTTTAAATTTTATTTTTTAATATCTTTATTGATTCCAGGATTTCTTTTTAATCACTGTTTGATGAAGGAAGCCTTCCCCCTACAGTTTATAATGTGGTCAAGGATGAGGAATACGAGAGAGAAATTAAAGTCGGTTTTACTTTTACTCCAGAGGTACTTCGAATCAAACTTTACCTAAGATGAATACCTTTGAGCTACTGAAAATTATAGGGGGGAAATATTAAGAGTTGTAGATTTCTTTTCCTTGTCATCCAAGTTTCTTTTCATTAAAATGGAATTGGCTTTGGAGCACAGGGCTCCATGAAAATTACAAATTGTCATTGACTTCAACCACTCTAAATTGGTGCTAAATCACTGGCTAAATACATCTAAGGGACTGATCATACATCCATGAAGACCAGCTTATACAGCTAACCAAGAAAATCGAAAAAGAGAATATGAGGGATAAGGAAAATAGTGAGATAAATGTAAGGAACTGACTTATAGCTGAGACAAATCATATTTAAGCGAGTTTAGGTTGTGAAACTTCTTTCTAATAGTAAAATTTATTAGACATCATGGTCAACATGTTCCAATTTAGATCTGTAAATTGGAATCATATTATAGCATTTACAAGATTTATCACTTGCTACTCCGAGTATTATTCATGGCGAATTTCATATGTCAGAGTCCTCACAGTGTGAATATTATTGATAAATAACTGTTTAGTGAAGAAACAATATGTTTGTAATGAAATTCAAGATGTATGTGATGTTGCCAATAATTAATTTTGACACATTACAAACATAATAGCCTTTAATCTTGCTCAAGTTCTGTCACTATTATTCTCAGTTCTCAAGAAGACAATTCAAAAGAATGAGAGTTCGCCGGATTCTACGACGAGAAAAGCTAATGACACCATTGGCAATGGTCTCAGAGCATAGGATCTTAGCAGACAAAATTACACTTAGCGCATATTCAGGTACAAAAAATTGTAGCCATTCATTCTTTATCCTTGCACATGAATACATTGACATATACCGATGGAGATGAAGCGCCCCCCCCCACCAATCCCCCCTCCCCCCACCCCCCCTGTCCTTCCATCATGGTTTCAAATGACTGTTCATTACTTAATTAACCATATTATGCTAATTTTAACCAAGGAATGGTAAACTGTTGGGGCGTGTTTGTGATGTAGGTTCATCTTCCAGCGGCTTGAAGCCACCTCTCAACCTGGGAATGTGGAGGCTATTTTATCTACAACAAAATATCATAATTTCACATTGCCTCAGAGGCAGAATTATCTGAACGATTGGCTGCAGCATCTCTCGATGACCAAGGATTCCACGCCCTGAAACAACTTTGCTGTAGTATTGATGTGAAAATTGCACCCTGCATCTAATGCAACTGAATAAGAATGAGAGAAAAATTTATTTGTCTTATAGAAATTTGTTTGCATATGTTGGATGATTGTGAAAAAAAAAATTCAAGAATTTGCATTGAACAATTTTTTCAACTGTTTTTCCCCTTGCTTGAAATGGTCATTACAACACCTAGAAAATTTCATATTTACTTCATATATAATAATTTCAAATATGAGATTGACATTCTATTACAATAGCAATAAGATATTCTATTTTGCAAGTAACTTTGCAAGATATTATAAAATGATATATTAATGCAAACTTACACTAAAAGATATTCTATTTTGCAAGTAACTTTGCAAGATATTATCAAATGATATATTAATGCAAACTTACACTAAAAGTGCAATCAGATGCAAAGATATTTTGTTAGTTGTTTAAATTAGATATTCTATGTTTTAGGTAGCCATAATTTACTCTCATTTAAATAACATTTAAGTTCTTAATCCATTACTTACATTCCATAATTTTATAACAAAACTATATAAATAAAATTATAAATTAAAAAAACCACGTGCATTGCACGTGCAATCAACCTAGTATTATTAAACTCAAAGGTCACATTTGTTAGGGGGTAGTGTAACCCCTGAACTGTAATACTTGAATTATGTTATACTAGGACTATTTTAGTCCAATCTAATATTTATATTTACACGGACTAACTTTCAGACTAACTATTTTTATCGCTTTAGACTAACTTAAGTTAATCTAGATTGATGCTCGTTTTCTGGGGAGATTATGACCATCAACTTGTTTTTATGTGTAGAATTTGAAAACAAATAATTGCTGGAGTGTTTTTAGGTGTATAATTTGAATTTATTTGGCGAATTTTTTTGGTGTAGATCTGAGTTTCCTCTAATCATCCTCTCTCTAATAGCACACCAGCTATTAACTCAGGCTCTAAATTTTGGCATTATCAAAATTCTATCAACCAAGCTTTGATAGGCTTAGTTCATTGGAAGTTAGGGTAGGGAATTTGTCTTAAATTTTGGGAAGATAAGTGGTTGGGCCCTAATACCTTGGCTAGTCTATTCCCTCTAGCATATAACTTGGCCTTCTCTCACAATATATCAATGTGAAATCTCAAAGGGAGACTTAGAGAAGGCATTTGGGAATGACGTCTCTTACTACGTAGACATATATATATCTACCGCTATATAAGAGACATGAGATTCAGGCCCTGGAAGAGTTTCTTATAGTTGCTAATATGATGGCAGTCGGATGAACGATAATTCTAACTTTATTTGGAGATCTATGATCCCAAATAAAGTTAAAAAAATTTCTAGCTTCTTTGTAAGAGGAGACTCCAAACTAAGGAAAACTTAAATAATAAGGGCTGGACATGAGACATGAATTGCCTATCTGCATGTCAGCTATGGAATTTGATGACCACTTATTTCTTTCTGGCCCTTCTATATAAAATTGGTGTGGAGTGTTTTTTTATCAAAGGTTGTCTATTGATAACATTCCTGACTCCTTGCATGAGATTATTCATTCAGATAAGGATTTCATCTCAAATAGTTCTTCAAGAAGGATACGGAGAGTATTATTTCCATCTCTTTTGCTAGTGTGTATGGTGAGCAAGAAACAATCATATCTTTAACGAAGAAGATATCTCAATTGATAAGCTGGCATCTAATATCTTATCTTTCATCATATTCTGGATAAGCTTCTCAAGCAAAAGGAGATCACATTTGCTGTAGGCTATTGTTAATTAAGGAGAAGGGGTTCAAATTAAGAGTTGATAATCAGTGGAGAGGACGAAATTGGGGAAACTTCTTACATTACAATCTTGTATTTTGGTAAGTGTTTCTGCGTTTTATAAGCAAAACCATTTATATAGTGTTAGGAGGTAGGCTTTGTCAGCTCTTACCACATATGGATATTTTGCATGCATGCTCTTCTTTAATCTCTTCGGATGTACTATCATCTATCGAGCTCTATATACAACTTTGGCATATTCTGGTAATGATGAATGAGTGCTAGGTCCGCCCTTCATCCTATCACATGTGATAATTTTGTGTCTATTGGTTGATTGAGGACCATGTACACCTCAAGAGATCTTGTACATATCAACATACTTTTGAATAGGGCATCCTGCCCTATTTTTAAATATAAATCTTTTGAAGTAAATTTAGCTTCACTAATAAAAATAATAATTCAGTGTCAACTGATATAATACGAAATATTAGATGTATAGCATGTTACCTTAGCAGTCCTACATGATCATTTGAAAAATTGGATGGTAATTGAGCACTAGAAATAGATCCAAGTATTGATATTCAAGTTGATTTCTTTTTGCCCACAGTCCAGAGATTTTTTTCTCGTGAAAAAACCTCACGCAATTATGAGAATTTTTACCGAAAAGAATGAACTCGCATCTAAGATTTATTTTTTGACAAAAATATTGGATATATTTTTCCTCAAATATTAAAAGACTATTAGTCTTTTAATACAAAAGTAGTTTATAGAAAATGTTTAAAGAATGATTTGTAATGTATGTGATTGTTCTATATGGTCTTGAAGTTGCTCCACTTCTGATTATAGCCAACACTCTCTTTAACATATTAGTTCCTCAAATCATCCTTAATTGCCATGAGAAGTAATTGCATATTAGTTCCTCAAATCATCCTTAATTGCCAACTAGTCCCTCAAATCTCAGTATTTGCGTATTAAATCTCTTAGATCTTCAATTTCTGGCAAATTCGCCTCTCTATTAGGGATTGTAATAAGTTCTCTAGCTCTACTTAACCAACATCTAAAACTATCCAATAGCTTCTGACTTTTCCACATGGGGTTTTAACCAAGTTGGTGTTAGGATATGTGTAGCCTAACTATCAGACTCGCCCTTTACTTCAAATTGAAGAAGAAACAGGAGAAACAGGATCGACGACGACGAAGTTCAAGCAAAATGACGAAGAACACATTTTGACTGGATCGCAGTCGACCGCGCATGGCGCGGCGGTCGACCGCAAACATGCACAGGCAGGTGCATTTGGCCAAGAGCTCGTTCACGGTCGACCGCGCATGACGCGGCGGTCGACCGCCAAAAATCCCGAGAGCAACCCAGATTTCAGTCATCGTCACGGTCGACCGCGAGTGGCGCGGCGGTCGATCGCCAAAAGTCCAGAGATTTTTCTGGATTTCGAGCAGCTACGCGGTCGACCGCGCGTGGCGTGACGGTCGACTGCGAGTCAGGTTTTGGCCCAGTTCAGTTTTTTGATCTGTTTCCTATTCCTGTTTGTAATACCCTTATATCTATAAAAGGGTTGATTAGGGCATGATGTAAAAAAGACGAAAATAGTGAAATTTTCTCCTGCGACGGCCGTGGACGTAGTTTCTCACATTGAGAAGCGAACCATGTAAATCTTGTGTGTTTGTGATTGTGATTTTCTCTCTCTCTCTCCCCCAAATCTCTATTTCCAAATCACATCAGGGGGTTGTGCATCCCAACAAGTGGTATCAGAGCGACCAGGTTCGGCGCGGGCGATTTAAGGTCAGAGACATGGGATCTGAGAAGGAAACATCCAAGATTGAGAAGTTTGATGGAACAAACTTCGGGTTCTGGAAGATGTAGATGGAAGATTACCTCTATCTGAAGGATTTATACCTACCATTGGGAGAGAAGCCGACAGATATGAAGGATGCGGAGTGGAAGCTATTGGATCGAAAGGCCATTGGAGCGATCAGGTTGACCTTGTCGAAATCAGTAGCGTTTAACATCAAGAATCAGAATACGACGGCGGATCTCATGGCGGCGTTGTCCAATATGTTTGAGCAGCTCTCTGCGGCGAATAAGGTACATCTCATTAAAAAGTTATTTAATTTGAGGATGTTCGAGAGCCAGAAATTCAAGGAACACCTGAACGAGTTCAATGAGATCACGGATCAATTAAAGTCGGTCAATATTCAAATTAATGATGAAATCCAAGCCCTCTTGATACTTGATCAATTACCCGACAATTGGAAGGGTACCGTTATTTTAATTAGCAAATCATGTGGTAAATCAAAACTGAAGTTTTTAGAGGTGGTAGATATGATTATGATTGAGGAGATTAGAAGACAAGAAGAAGGAATTTCTAATTCAGGGTCGGCATTAAATTTTGAGAGCAGAGGTAGAAACAAAAACAAAAATAGAGGGAATAGCCGAGGAAGACCTAATTCGAGGAACGCAAGGTCAAAGTCCAAAAATCGCAAGAACAAGAAGGAGATTGACTGCTGGAATTGTGGCAAGTTTGGCCACTATGAGAATCAGTGCCGAGAACACAAGAAGGACAAGGAGAACAAGACTGAAGCGAACGTGGCCTCAGGAGAATCAGATGATGCCCTAATCTGCTCGTTGGAGAGCAAGACTGAGTCGTGGGTGCTGGATTCAGGAGCTTCATTTCATGCTACCTCAAATAAAGATTTATTTGAGAACTATGTTTCAGGAAACCTAGGAAAAATCTATCTTGGTGATGATCAGCCCTGTGATATTGTTGGCAAAGGAGTCATGCAAATCAAACTCAAAGAGTCTACATGGAAGCTGAGTGATGTGAGACATGTTCCTAATTTGAGGAAGAATCTAATTTCCATAGGACAATTGGCGAAAGAGGGATATGTATCAACCTTCGCATGTGATACTTGGAAGGTTACAAAGGGTCCATGGTTGTTGCCCGTGGTATGAAGACCGGGTCCCTCTACATGACGATAGATGCACGCGGTTCCATTGTAGTGGCTGAAAGTATGGGAGACCCAAATTTGTGGCACCAGAGGCTTGGTCACATAAGTAGCAAAGGCCTGAAAGTTATGCAGTCGAATGGGAAGTTACTAGGTTTGAGGTCGGCTGACATTGACTTATGTGAAAGCTGTATTCTTGGGAAACAAAAGAGAATAAGCTTCAAAAGGGTTGGCAGAACTCCTAAAGAAGAGAAGCTTGAGCTAGTTCACACAGATGTGTGGGTCCAGCATCGGTACAATCCACTGGTGGAATGTTATATTTTGTGACCTTCATAGATGATCACTCGAGGAAGACTTGGGTCTATTTCATGAAACACAAATCAGAAGTGTTTGAACTCTTCAAGAGGTGGAAGGCTATGGTAGAGAATGAAACCGGTTTGAAGATAAAGAAGCTTCGTTCAGACAATGGAGAAGAGTATGAAGATTCAGAGTTCAAGAGGTTCTGTTATGACAGTGGCATCAGATTAGAGAGGACAGTGTCAGGTACACCGCAGCAGAATGGCATAGCAGAATGGATGAACAGAACGTTGACTAAGAGAGCCAGAAGCATGCGTTTGCAAGCAGGACTTCCAAAGCAATTCTGGACAGAAGCAGTCAACATAGTTGCCGACTTGATCAACCAGGGACCATCAGTGCCTTTAGAGAACAAATTATCTGAAGAAGTATGGAGTGGAAAGCAGGTAAACCTTTCTCACCTGAGAGTATTTGGATGTGTTTCATATGTTCATCTGAGTGATCATACAAGAAACAAACTTGATCCTAAATCATTGAAATATTTCTTTATTGGCTATGGCGGTGATGAGTTTAACTACAAGTTCTGGGATGAGCAGAATAAGAAAATCATCAGAAGTAGGGATGTGGTCTTTAATGAAACAATCCTCTACAAAGATCGTGATGCCGTTCAGCCCACTAGTTCGGTGCAGTCTGAGTCTACATACTTCGAGCCAGATGATGCCTCAAATGGAGGCAACCTTGAAGCCAGTTCTGATGAAGAAGAAGCAGAAGAAGAGTTGATGGATGAGACTACCTCAGAGGGGGCAAATAAAGATGGAGAGCTTGTTTCGCCCATTAGAGAGTTGAGGCGGTCTGCAAGAGTCCCCAAGCCTAATCCGAAGTATCCATCACTACAGCCCAAAGCTCATCTAAACTACCTACTACCGAGTAACAGTGGAGAGCCAGAAAATTATGATGAGACACTTCAAGTGGATGATACGAGCAAGTAGGAGCTTACTATGAAAGATGAAATAAAATCCTTGAACACTAACAAGACATGGGAACTTGTGAAGCTACCAGCGGGGAAGAAGGCCTTGAGCAACAAATGGGTGTACATAATCAAGGAGGAATATGATGGTTCCAAGAGATACAAGGCTAGATTGATGGTGAAAGGATTTCAGCAGAGAGAAGGAGTTGACTACACAGAGATCTTCTCTCCTGTAGTCAAACTGACTACCATCAGAATAGTCCTGAGTATTGTTACAGCTGAAGATCTACATCTCGAGCAGCTAGATGTAAAGACAGCTTTCCTCCACGGTGACCTAGAGGAAGAGATATATATGCAGTAGCTAGAGGGGTTCACTCAGAAGGGCAAAAAGAAGATGGTGTGCAGCTTGAAGAAGAGCTTGTATGGCCTGAAATAAGGTCCAAGGCAATGGTACAAAAAGTTCGATGGCTTCATGTACAGGAACGGGTACTCCAGGTGCAATGCTGATCATTGTTGCTTCGTCAAGGAGTTTGACAACAGTTATATTATCCTACTTTTATATGTCGACGACATGCTAGTAGCCAGTTCAGACATGTGAGAGATCAAGAAGCTGAAGAAACAGTTATCGAGTGAGTTCGACATGAAGGATTTAGGCGCAGCGAAGCAGATATTAGGGATGAAGATCAGCAGAGACAAGCTCTTGGGCACACTGCGACTATCTCATGCCGAGTACATTAGGCGGGTGCTTGAGAGATTCGGGATGAGTGGTGCTAAGGCCGTTAGCACACTATTAGCTAGTCATTTCAAATTGACTAAGGAGCAGTGCCCTGAGACTGATGAAGAGAAAGACTACATAGCTAAGGTTCTATATGCTTCAGTCATTGGAAACCTCATGTATGCCATGGTATGCACGAGACCTGACATTGCCCATGTAGTGGGAGATGTGAGTAGATTCATGTCAGATCCAGGAGAGCAGCACTGGGAAGTAGTAAAGTGGATTCTGAGGTACCTACGAGGTACAATAGAAGATTGTTTATGCCTCAAGAGAGGCAAGTTAGTTCTACAGGATTTTGTTGATGCAGACTATGCTAGTGAGATAGACCAGAGAATGAGTACTACATGATACGTGTTCACTTTGGACTCTACAGCTATTAGTTGGGTTTCTCAGTTGCAGAAGATCGTTGCTTTATCAACGACAGAGGTTGAATATGTTGCTGTGACAGAGGCAAGCAAGGAGATGATATGGTTACAGGGTTTCTTGGAGGAGTTGGGACAGAAAAGTGAGAAGAGTGTCTTACACTGTGATAGCCAGAGCGCAATTCATTTGGCGAAGAACCCAGCTTTTCATGCAAGGACCAAACATATACATGTCCATTACCACTTTATAAGATCAGCGTTGGACGAGGACATGTTGGAAATTGTGAAGATTCAAGGAAGCAAGAACCCGGCCGATATGCTTACTAAGGTTGTTAATACGGAGAAACTAAAGTTGTGTTCAACTTCAGTTGGCCTCATTACTTAATGATATGGAGGCCGTCGCCGCAGAGAGAGGTGATAAAGATTGATAGTTAGTCTCCAAATGGGAGAATGTTAAGATATGTGTAGCCTAATTATCAGACTCTCCCCTTACTTCAGATTGAAGAAGAAACAGGAGAAACATTATCGACGACGACGAAGTTCAAGCAAAACGAAGAAGAACGCATTTTGACTGGATCGCGGTCGACCGCGCATGGCGTGACGGTCGACCGCAAACTTGCACAGGCAGGTGCATTTGGCTAGGAGCTTGTCGCGATCGATCGCGCATGGCGTGATGGTCGACCGCCAAAAATCCCGAGAGCAACCCAGATTTCAGTCATCGTCGCGGTCGACCGCGAGTGGAGCGGCGGTCGACCGCCAAAAGTCCAGAGATTTTTCATCAGCAGCAGGCTTCGTCGCGGTCGACTGCGAGTGGTGCGGTGGTCGACCGCCAAAAGTCCAGAGACTTTTCTGGATTTCGAGCAGCTGCGCGGTCGATCGCGTGTGGTGCGGCGGTCGACCGCGAGTCGGGTTTTGGCCCAGTTCAGTTTTTTGATATGTTTCCTATTCCTGTTTGTAATACCCTTATATCTATAAAAGGGTTAATTAGGGCATAAGGTAAAAAAGACGAAAATAGTAAAATTTTTTCCTACGGCGGCTGTGGACGTAGTTTCTCACATTGAGAAGCGAACCACGTAAATCTTGTGTGTTTGTGATTGTGATTTTTTCTCTCTCTCTCCCAAATCTCTATTTTCAAATCGCATCAGGGGGGTTGTGCATCCCTAACATTTGGGATAAAACTATTGGAGAAAGCTTTGGACTAAATTCATGACCGTTGGAGAAGAAGAAGTTGTCGGTATAAACCCATAATGAAATAAGTTGGTAAGGTTTTAAATGATAGGATTAAAGTTAACAAAGTCCACCTATATAAACAATGTCAGCTAACAAGAGGGACAAATATTCAATAAAATTAAAGATTTAGGAACTAATAAGCAAATATTAAAATTTGAGGGGCTGTCAGGCAATTAAGGACGATTTAAGGAACTAATATGCAATTAAAAAAAAAGAAAAAAGAAATTTTAAAGTTGATATATCTTAAGCTTATATCAGGTGATACGCGCGGTTAGAAGGTTCCAAGATTACACGGTCGAGTGTGATTACGCCCTGTGTTATTATTAAAAAAAAGGACAAATTTTGAAAATCAACCTTTTTAGCATTTTAAATAGCAAAATCGACCTTATCTCATTTTATTCAGCAAAACTGACCCTTTTCAGAAGAAAAGGGTCGGTTTTGCTGCAAGAAAGTTTTTACGACATACACGGGACTGCTAGTCCCGTGTATTTCAAAATACACAATGAAATGCACGGGACTAGCAGTCCCGTGCATTTTACAGGGAGCAACAAACCAACTGCCCACTGAAATGCACGGGACTATCAGTCCCATGCATTTTACAGAGAGCAACAAACCAACTGCCCACTGAAATGCACGG
>BQKN01059884.1:895-20900 GCA_022839385.1 Asparagus kiusianus
CCCCCCCCCCCCCCACTGGGGTGTCTCATAATAATCCCCTAAACTTTGTTTGTTTTGCATAATCCCCTGAATTGTAGGGTGTCTCATAAAACCCACTGAACTTTGACCTTCTTTTCCCAGAACATCCTACATGTTATTTGTAAATAAATAAGATTTCCTTAAAAATTCCAGAAAACTAAGAGAACGGTGTGTTGCCTGTAATGAGAAATGACAAATTAATTTTGTATGTTTTCTCTCAAGGACATTATATACAATTAGTTGCAATAACATTGAGGTCGATGAAAAAAAGGGTAAAGTTAAGAATTTTTTATGAGACACTCCATAGTTCAGGAGGTTACGTAAGATAAACAAATTCAAAAGAATTATGTGAAAACCATCCAAAATTCAAGGGGGTATCTAAAATTAACCCTAGAATGTATTTAAGTGCCCCCACACTCCACGAGTAAATTCTTTGGTGTAAAGTCTATACTTTTGCCTGTTTTTCATGTCCTTATTTTCACTTGCTTTCCTTTGTGAATAGGATCCTTAGGCGCCAAATGTGTACGTATATCAAACTTGAAGAATAATATGAATCTAAAAGGGATTGGATTTAAGAAAAAATTAAAGCGGATGGCTTTGTCAGCTGCTGTTTACATGATATGGCAAGAGAGAAACCTCAGAATTTTTCAGAGCAAAGTTAGAGATCCTGAAAAAGCTATTTCGTGCAGTGAAGATCACTATTTTTGCAAAACTTTTGAATGATAATATCCCAAGTCATGTTAGGGAATTTATAGAGAGTTTATAAATTGTTCAGTCTGGGTTTCATTACCAGACTAATACTTGCTGTCAAAAGTGTGACACTAATGTACCACAAAATTCTTCATACTTGGTATAATGAATAAAAAAATTTTATTGACCAAAAAAAGTGTATGTATAACCTTTCTATTTAAACGTGCAGAAGATCCAAAGGTCCACATCCCTTCGAAAAAGAACCAATCTATGTCATGCAACACTGGACAATTTCGTGGATTCAGGAAACCGATCACGACGATCTTCTGGCTATCAACCCGCTGTTTGGAATCATCGGCTCATCGAGTCCATTGGCTGTCATTATGATGTAAACTTCTATCTTCTGTTAATTTACTGTTTAGACTCTAGTTGGTTAGCTACTTCTTATATATACTTAATTTGAAATATTTTTTTAATCAAAACTTTCACACTTATTCCAAAACAAAACTATCTTAGTGATTTTTGTTCTCATCATATCTATCACACAACGTTAAATTGTTGCCAGGAGATCTGATATTTCAAAGGTCACAATGTTACAGTGGTGGGCTACACAAACACAGAAAATATCTATACAAAGTGGATAATAACATAGTAGGACCTAATCAAAGTAGAGATAGAGAATAGCACACAAGGATTTAACGTGGTTCGGCCACTATGACCAACGTCCACGGACGAGAACAATAGAGGAATTCATTAATCATAAAAGAGAAGATTATAAGGGAGATAACTCTCTAACCCCACCAAAAAATCACACAAAGAAAGAAATTAACTCCCTCTGTCTATCTCTTCTCTCTAACTCCTCTCTCCATCCGATGCCTCTAACCCTTCACCACTCCTCCCCCATTTATAGCATTTTAATTGTAATGTAAATAGGTAATTGTTGGTGTAATAGGCAGGCTAGGCTAGGCAAATAGTTAGGCCTAAGTGGAGGGAGTTAGGTGGGTCAAATACAAATTTAAGATTTTTCCTTCTTCATCCAAAATCACATGTAACATTATCTGCAACTCCCCCCAAAATTCACGTGGGTTTCAAGAGATTTTCTTCGGAAAATTATTGTTAAATTCTGAAAGAAAACAATTATTGTTAAATTCTGAAAGCAAACACATGAATACATGAAGGTCCACATTCCTCTCTGAAAAAACATTCGTTCTCTCAAAACTTACAGCATGCAAACTGCTTAAGATTGAGGAAAAATGAATTCTCTTCCTATTTCTTCTTGCGATTTTCTATCTGAAACCATGTTGAAACCAAAAGTTAAAGTTTCCTATCATCGGTTCTCCATGGTGAGGCACAACTATTTTTCTCTTGCCTCTGGATTATGCTCGTTTGACATGGTTACTTATTTAAATGCTTATCTTCAATAATCCTTAGGGCACCCAGTTATGTATATACATTGATGTTGAAGAAGTAATAATGCTCTGTGCTCTCTTTCTCTCTCTATCAATATGCAGAAGCCCATGCGAATGTTCTCATACCTTCAATCTAGAGCTAACTCAATAGCATCGGACTCCTCAGTGGATAAAGGACCACGACGATCTGCTGACTATCAACCCGCTGTTTGGAGTTATCAGTTCATCGAGTCTATTGATATCCTTTATGATGTAAGTTATTAACTTTTGCTTTAGGGTCTGCCGTTTGGTTGGTTTGCTAGAATTATTGAAAAAGTGTTTCCATAAAAAAAATTAATTTTCATCTATTTCCCTGGCTTTCTTGGAAAATATAAGTTCCTGTTTGGCTCACCCTTGAAACAAGCTGGGAGGAAATAGATTTCCTTGCTTTACTTATTTAGGATGAAATGAAATTTTTTAGGAAACCATGATTACAAGAGAAGCTTCATCATACTTTAACATCGAAATCAATCAATCCATCAACTGCTAAACAACCCTCCCTATGTATTAATATTAAAGCTAACTTTTCTAACGCATTTCCAAGCTCATAACTAGGTAATTAGTTTCTCAACTTCCAGAAAAAAATTGCATTGTTCTTTTTTCTCCCCTTTCTTTTTTTTTATTTTTATTTTTTCATTTTTTTATTTTGGCCCCACTCAAATGAAAGAAAGAAGAAAGGAATTCGATAAATCCTTTTCTTTGGTGGAGTAGAAACCCTCTTCGATGTTATTTCTTAATACATCGCCTGTACTGTAGACTGTAGTGAGTTAACTTCTTATTATGCACTTAAATATTCTATTAGCCCCTTGACCTTCCGATCCCAGAACAAACTTCTGGTCATTTTTATGGTAAAATATCAGAAAACCCCTTCAACTTGTTGAAGGATTATCAGAGACCCCATAGCTTTCAAAGTATCAGAAAACCCTCATTTAGTTAGCGGTTATTAGAAAACCCTCTTTAACTTTAATATTCTATCAGAAAAATCCTTCAAATAAGTTGATTGTAATTTTCACATGGGTGAGTAAATGTAGGGGACTTTTTTGCTAGTGAAAATTAATCATTCTTGCTAATTAATAAAATAGATGATTAAACTGTATATTCAAAAAAAATCTTAAAATATATTCATTTTATAACGCACTCTCCTGACTTTCATCTCAAAGAAAGATGATGTCAAGGCACGGATTGAAGAATTAAAGCAGGGAGTCAAGCAATTACTTAAGGAAACCGAAGATCCGACGGCCACACTTGAACTCATTGTTTCAATCCGACGACTTGGATTAGCTTACCATTTCCCAAAGGAAATTGTGAATAAGCTACAAGAAATCTACGTTGATGGATTCAAATCTTTACAAGGATTGAAGGAGACTGCACTTTGCTTTAGACTGCTTCGAGAACATGGTTACAGTGTTTCCTCTGGTACGATTTATCTCATTCCACTTTCAAATAATTTTGTGGGTATATTTCACAAAACCCCATGAAACCTTTGGGGTTTCTTGCTCAGAACCATGAAATTTATACATCTTAAAATATATCACACTGAATTTTCCTAACTTAACTACTTGCCAGTATAAATGAAGAAGTAGACAGAATTTTTGAGGCTTGAAACATTTTTCCTTAAAGAAATATTTGCCCTACTTGGTAATTCAAGTTTGCTTCAGGTGTTGTGCGCCGCGGAAGCCCTAAATTGACCAAATCGAAGGCACACACAAGACCAATAGTAGATCACAAAGAACACAAGCCAACAAACACAGCAAGAACACAAGATATACGTGGTTCGGCAATATGCCTACGTCCACGGGGCAAGGAGGGGGAAGCTTTACTATTCAAATCAAAGGGGAATACAAGTTAGGGTTACAAATCTTACCCAAAACCCTAGAATAAGACCAAAAGATCTCTCCAATAGACTTCAACAAGAGAAGCCCTCAAAACCCCTTTGCTTCTGCTTAAAATCGCTCAACCACTAACCCTAGAAACGAGTTTAGGGTATAAATACACTTACAAACGAAACGGGTCTGGAAACCTGAAAAAACTGAAACCCGCTTCGTCAGTCGACTGGCACGGTCGACCGCGATCAATTCCGGTCGACCGGCCCGGTCGATCAAACACCTCCTAGCAGAAACCCAAAAAGTCCAGAGAGTTTGTCAGTCGACCGCACCGGTCGACCGAAACACCTGCGGTCGACTGGTCCGGTCGACCGACCTCCTTCCTGACGCACAGTAAGCTTTGTGCACAAATGCGGTCGATCGGACCGGTCGACCGCCGTCTGGTTTGCCTGATTCTGAACTTGTTCTGCTGCTGATGCCGATTCTACAAATCTCCACCTCGGCGAGCGTTTGCCAAAACTGAGCCGACACCAAAAAACACCCCCAATCAATCTCAACCGGCTGCATCTGCAAGACTGCCTACGTATCCTCTTGCCCAAAGAATCAAGCCGAACGTAGTTCATCCAAATGGCCGCCAACGGCCTCAACAACGAAGAATGTTCAATAAGCTCAAACAATGACCAAACTTCACACCTGGTACAACTTTGGTCAACATATCAGCAGGATTGTCCTTAGTGTGGACCTTCTCCAACGTGACATCACCATCATCCAATACGTCACGTACAAAATGAAATTTGACATCAATGTGCTTCGTGCGAGCATGGTAGACTTGGTTCTTGGCCAAATAGATAGCTGACATACTATCATAATGTACCTGAATGGTCTCCTGTGCAATCCCAAAATCATCCAACAAACCATGTAGCCACAAAGCCTCCTTCACTACTTCAGTCACCGCCATATATTTCACCTCCGTAGTAGAAAGCGTCACTGTAGACTGAAGAGTGCATCGCCAACACACCGGTGCACTAGCCAATATAAAAACATAACCTGTAGTGGACTGACGCTTGTCAAGATCTCCAGCATAATCAGAATCCACGTAGCCAACACAATCCTGCCCTGTCTCATCATTCTTCGCAAATATCAATCCAACATCCACGGTACCCTTAATATACCATAGAATCCACTTCACGGCCTCCCAATGCTCATTCCCGGGGTTATGCATGTACCTAGATACCATGCTCACGGCCTGTGACAAATCTGGCCTAGTACACACCATGGCATACATTAAGCTACCCACTGCACTGGCATATGGAACTTTGGACATATAGTCCCGATCCTCCACCGAAACTGGTGACATCAAAGCTGAAAGCTTAAAGTGGGGAGCTAATGGAGTACTCACCACCTTGGTATTGCCCTCAAAACTGAATTTCTTTAGCATCTTCTGCAAGTAACTCCTCTGTGTAAGCTTCAATTTTCCCTTCACCCTGTCTCGCTCAATCTCCATACCCAGTATCTTCTTAGCTTCTCCCAGGTCCTTCATCTCAAATTCAGATGACAACTCTTTTTTCAATTTCCCAATAGCTGAAGTGTTCCTGGAAGCTATGAGCATATCATCAACATACAATAACAAATAAATATGCTCACCATCCTGTAGCTTGTGCATATAAACACACGGGTCATAAGGGCTCCTCGTGTACCCTCGGCCAATCATAAAGCTACCAAATCTCTTGTACCACTGACGCGGTGATTGCTTCAGTCCATAAAGAGATTTCTTCAACTTGCACACCAAATCTTCTCTTCCTGCAGCTTTAAACCCCATAGGTTGTGTCATGTAGATCTCCTCATCTAAGTCTCTATGTAGAAAGGCCGTCTTCACGTCCATTTGGACCAAATCTAAGTCCACCTGTGCCACCAATGCCAATAGAATCCGAACAGACGAATGCTTCACAACGGGTGAAAATACCTCGTTGTAATCAACTCCCTCAAGCTGTGCATATCCCTTGGCAACTAATCTGACCTTGAACCGAATGTCCCCAATAGAAGACCCCTCCTTCTTAGCATATACCCACTTGCAACCAATAGCTTTCTTACCCTTCGGTAGCTTTGCAAGTTCCCAAGTGTCGTTCTTCCGAAGAGATTGCATCTCCTCCTCCATAGCATTCCTCCACCTAATGGAATCAGGGCTGGACTCTGCCTCCCTGAATGTGGCAGGAATAAGATCATCAACGACCTCTACCGATAAAGCATATGCCACCATGACATCATCATATCTAGCTGGCCGACGAATCTCTCTCCTCGGTCTGTCTGCTTCAATAGACCCCTGAGCATGACCCTGCTCCTGAGCCTCACCATCCACTGTATCCTCCTCATGCCCGACTGTCATCTCATCTCCTTCATGTGTCACCTCTGTAGGAGTCTTAATAGGAATAGTGCCAACTGGAGTGGGTGGAGTCACATCATCCTCCACCTGCTGCGATATCCCTTCTGTCTGATATTCCTCCACCTGCTGAGGAACTCGAGGCTTCATCATGTATGCCTCATCGAATGTGACATCTCTGCTAATGATCATCTTCTTATCTTGTGGATCCCATAATTTAAAGCCTTTTACACCTTCTCTAAATCCCACAAAGATAGCCTTCCTCGCTCTCGGATTCAACTTCCCATCACTAACATGGAAATAAGCTGGACACCCAAAAATCCGAAGAGACTCATAATCACTAGCCACAGAACCAGACCAACGCTCTATAGGAGTCTTCCCCTCTATCGCAGTGCACGGCAACCTGTTAACGAGATGGCTCGCATAAACCAACGCCTCGGCCCAAAAAGATTTAGATAATCCACTCTGCGTCATCATACATCGCACCTTCTCCAGCAAGGTACGATTCAGCTTCTCTGCCACCCCATTCTATTGCAGTGTCTCTCTAACTGTGAAGTGTCTTCTAATGTCGTGATCCCGGCAAAACTGTAGAAATGGATCACTCTTGTACTCTCCACCATTGTCTGAACGAAGAGTCTTCACCTTTCTACCTATCTGCAGCTCCACTTTCTTCTTCCACTCCACAAATATATCCAGGACCTCATGTTTATGCTTCATGGTATATACCCAATTCCTCCGGGAATAATCATCAATGAAAGTGACGAAATAATTTGCCCCACCAAGCGATGTGTGCTTAGAAGGGCCCCAAACATCTGTGTGAATGTAGTCTAATATACCTTGGGTGTTATGAATTGTGGTGCCAAACTTCACTTTAGTCTTCTTCCCAAGTATGCAATGCTCACACAGCTCCATCTTACAGGTCTTTGCACCTTTCAATAGCCCCTGTTTTGCCAAAGACTGCAGGGACTTATCACCTGTGTGTCCAAGCCTCATGTGCCATAGTGTGGTAGAATCCTCCTCCGTGGTGATAGAAGCAGCCAGACCCCCTGTCACTGTCTTGCCCTTCAAGTAGTATACGTTGTTTTCCCTGACCCCTCGCATCACCACCATGGATCCCTTCATAACCTTCAAGCTAGCATCATCTAATATCACTCTATAGCCGGATGCCTCCAAAGTCCCAAGAGAAATGAGATTCTTCGTCAACTACGGCACGAACCTTACTTCTTTCAATTTCCTAATCACCCAGTCATGCATTCTGATTTTGACTGAGCCAATCCCACTAATAGGACAACGTGATCGTTCCCCATGAGCATCACGTCTCCTCTCTTCAACTCCTCAAAGTTGGTAAACCAATCCCTCTTAGGGTAAATGTGAAATGTAGCTCCCGAATCAAGCATCCACTCTGAAGAGTCAGCAAAACAAACTGACGGCAGTGCGGGACAAGAGTAACCGGAAGAATCCGAATCTGAAGTGTCACCAATAACCTTAGCAACATTCACCTCTGAAGCTTGTGCAGCTTTCCCTCTTTGCTTTCCGGCTCTATCCTTCAACTTTGGGCACTTATTCTTTCAAAGTCCTTCTTCTTTGCAAAAAGCACATTGATTTCTACCAACACTTTTATGGCTACCTCTATTCTTCGATTTTGAGCGGTTGAACTTCTGACGATTTGGACTACGGCCACGAACTGCTAATGCATCACCTGATACCTTCTCGGATGGCTCATCATCATTCTTCCTCAGCTCATAATTCACCAATGCTGAGGTCACCTCCTTGTAGCTAACTGTAGTTCGCCCATTAATCATAGTGAGAACAAAAGTACTAAACTCATCATCCGGCAACGAACACAATAGTAACATCGCTTTGTCTTTATCCTCCACCATGATATCAACATTGGCCATATCCGAGATTAGCTTTGTGAAGTTGTTAACATGCTCTCGAATGGAAACTCATTTCTTCATCTTGAATTGGTAGAACTTTTTCTTCAAATGAAGCCTATTCTCAATGCTCTTCATCAAATATTTTTCATTGAGCGTTTCCCACAATCTCTTTGCCGACGTCTCGTTCATTACATCATAAATGAGATCCGGTGTCAAGCATGACCGCATCACCCCACAAGCTCTACTGTTCATTTTCTTCCATACCTTGTCTTCAATCTCTTCGGGTTTCTCTTGAAACTCAAGAGTCTCCTCCAAATTTTGTGCATCTAAGGCGTCCATTACTTGACACCTCCATAAACCAAAGTTAATCTTACCGTCGAACTTTGGAACATCAATTTTGGTATTACTGATGCTCAAATTTTGGATCGCCTTTGTCAAAGCCGACCCCGATGTACTAATAGCACTTGAACTAGCTCTGCTTGTATCACCCATATTGTAGATCTACCCTTCAAACAAGAACCCAACAGTGAATCCTTCGAACAAAACTCCCAAATCCAACCCGGAGCTCTGATACCACTTGTTGTGCGCCGCGGAAGCCCTAAATTGACCAAATCGAAGGCACACACAAGACCAATAGTAGATCACAAAGAACACAAGCCAACAAACACAGCAAGAACATAAGATATACGTGGTTCGGCAATATGCCTACGTCCACGGGGCAAGGAGGGGGAAGCTTTACTATTCAAATCAAAGGGGAATACAAGTTAGGGTTACAAATCTTACCCAAAACCCTAGAATAAGACCAAAAGATCTCTCCAATAGACTTCAACAAGAGAAGCCCTCAAAACCCCTTTGCTTCTGCTCAAAATCGCCCAACCACTAACCCTAGAAACGAGTTTAGGGTATAAATACACTTACAAACGAAACGGGTCTGGAAACCTGAAAAAACTGAAACCCGCTTCGTCGGTCGACCGGCACCTCCCAGCAGAAACCCAAAAAGTCCAGAGAGTTTGTCGGTCGACCGCACCGGTCGACCGAAACTCCTGCGGTCGACTGGTCCGGTCGACCGACCAATTTCCTGACGCACAGTAAGCTTTGTGCACGAATGCGGTCGACCGGACCGGTCGACCGCCGCCTGGTTTGCCTGATTCTGAACTTGTTCTGCTGCTGATGCTGATTCTACATCAGGTTAACGCAAAATCTCTTCCTAAGATATAATAGAAAAATATAAAAATTTAGTAAGCATGTATGAAACTTTTCACAAATTCTTTGTGAAACAAGTTTGTAGGATTGCAGATTTTTTGAGAGAATTTTTTTGAGAAAGGAGTAAGTATTGATGTTTGAAATCATTATAGGGTTGAAAAAGTGTCTCCAACAATCATAAACTTTCAAAACACTCATTGCAAAAAGCAGTCATTTTCCAACAGTCTACTTCTAGCAGTCATTTGTTTGTTGATATTTTCATAATTTAAAATTTTAAAATAACAATAACAGTAATAATTAAAATAATATATTAGAAAAAAAGCTCAAATATCCGATGTGGGACTATATTATTTTTACAAACAAATACTAGCGTTTGTGCATCATAACTGATGACATTTGACAGTTACCAATTTATTGAATTAAATTTCTAACCAAAAGTTTGTATTTGTGATTTAGATATATTCAAAAAGTTCAAGGAAGGGGAAGTATTCATGAAATGCTTAAGCCAAGATGTGAAGGGTTTGCTGAGCTTATATGAAGCTACTCACCTCTCGATTCCTGGGGAGAAAATATTAGAAGAAGCTAAGGAATTTTGTGTTAAGCATCTCTGGAGTGTAAGCCAAGATGTGGATATAAATATGATTCAGCAAGTGAGGCGTTCTCTTGAGGATTCTACACATTGGTTGATCCCGAGATTGGAAACAAGATATTACATTGATGAGTATGAAAAAGAGGAGGAAATGAGATCTTGTTTGCTTGAGCTAGCCAAGTTAGACTTCAATGCTGTGCAAGCCATGCACCAAAAGGAGATCAAGGAATTATCGAGGTAATTAACAGCTTGACTACATAGCCCCCCCCCCTCCCTTTTGGATATATTTTTGCTTTTAGGAAAAAGAAAGTATCAAGTACGGTGTCTCATTATCTTATATGATCAACTAAGTGAGACACATTATATATGCTTCATAGAGTAGAACATATATGTTAGATCTGAGATGCAAGCCTCGAGGAGGGCTAAATCGATTTGCTATAGTTCGCTAAAACACAAAATAAGTAGCAAATATATAGAAAATCAAAAGCGAACAACCAAATTGAAAACCAACCAAATTGAAAACCAAATTATAAAAGCGAACATTTTTATAATGGTTTGGATAACAATCCTATGTCCTCTCTTATCATTCGAGCTCAAGTCGCTTTCTGATTCTTCATCTTCACTTGAGAAATCCTAGAATGTTACCTTGAAGCTCTTATTCTTTCTTTTATAATCACTCTTGTTCATGAGAGGACATTTATTTCTGGAGTGCCTGAGTTTGTTGCAATGATGACAAATAATTTCATAATCTAAATTTATAATTAACACCCTTAACATTTTAAAAATTTTATAAACACTCTTAAAAGTTTACATAATAAAAAAGCAACATGAAATTATAAAATTCCAAAATTTGCAAACAACGAAGTTGAATTTAGAACATTACCATCGGGCACCTGAAAAATTTAAAGTTGGAAAAAATAACATCAGAGATATAAAAATTATAAAACAAACTCATTCACAAATTAAAAATCATAAAATATCTTAAAATTTCAAAACTTATAACTAGTACATATCAAATTTGAATATATCAACAGAATGCTAAATATTTAAATTTTACAGAAAGCAATCTAAAGTTTCAGTAGTTACAAAAAATACCCTCAAAATTTTAGAGTTGCAAGAAATATTCTGATATTTAAAAACTTACCACCAATATATGAAATATGAAAATTATAAGTATCCAACTTAAAATTTAAAATTTTAAAAAATACTCTCTCAAGGTTTAAAAATTTGCACAACACAGCCTTAAAAATTCAAAATCACAAAAAAACGACTAAATTTTCAAAACTTAGCAAAGAAAAGAGTAGTTTACTGATATTCTTTCATTAAGATATATAAATTTAACTTAAATTTAAGGTTTACTATCCCTTTTTAGCATTTAAAAGTTGTCTAATTTTATCAAAAAGATAAATATAGAGAATGATTGATGTTGGCTCAATAAAAAATAAAACAGAATGAATGAAGGACACTATTTTTTAAATATTTTATAGAATAGTCTATTTTTTTGAGTAACTTAGGAGTCTTTAAAAGGGAATTACGTGAACTTTTTTAGTACTTTTGTATGCTTATGCGCATGTTTTCATCACATGAAAGTGTACTAGAGTTAGCATTAGTCTTTAGTTTATAATTTTTTTAAAAGTCTATCAAGAACTAGGAACAAACTCTAGCTATATTCTCTTTTGTGTTATTTTAGCCCACTTTTCATGAGTTATCTTATCTTATTTGCTTTAATTGTTCATCTTTATTTTATAATGCTATTTTAAGTGTTTTTTACTTTTGTAATACCATACTTTCTTAGGTCAAGCTTAGTTTCATGTCGGTCCAAATAACATGATGATTCAAATTGGCTTCAGATTACATTTGTCTCCTATCAATTCATTTATAAATATGTAAATTAAATTGGGTGTAGCTCATTTAAACGAACATCAAAGAAAATAAATAATCACATGCTAAAGTTTAGATATCTAAGTGTGCAAAAATTATCAAAGTGGAATGGAGGAACAAATTTTAGTAAAGAAATAAATTGAAAATACTTAATCATGGTGTTTTACCATGTGTGTTGCATGTGCATATAACCTAGTGTAAAATAAAAAAAATCAAGAGGTACTTCTTCAATACATAAATTTCCTTGAAATCTAATTTGCATTTCAAATTCTAAAATCAATATGCATTGATTAATAATAAAATTACTGAAAAAAACTTAAATTAAGAACTAACTTTTAGGCCCATATGGATTATGACAAGATGAAAAATTAAAAAATATATTAAAATGAAGGAAAATAAAAGTAGAAATTTAGAATGAGAAATATAATTTTACGTGATAGACATTTTAATTTTATAGCAAACACAAACCCTACAACCTCTCATATTATCCTCATGTGGATTTCCTGTTATGGTTTTTTAATCTCTTTCTCCTAATGTGAATTCTTTTTATGTTTGTTTTTGTTTCTCCTCATTTTGACCTCTTTTTTTCTTTTCTTGTTACTTTCTCCTCAAAGTCAAATACAATAATAGAAGTAATAACAATATACCAATATCATCTTGTAATTGTTATCCCCCACTGAATTTTAGAGGGAGTGGATGTGTTACGTGTAATTTTTCTAAATTAAAATGAAAATCCAATGGCTCTTAGCTAGCGCTAATAAAGGACCTGAGCAGGTTTAAGTGAAACTGATGATATAGATGAGGGCAGTTATATATAATTATTCTAACCCAAGTACTTTTCTATAAATTCTAGTAATTTTAAATTTTTGTAAAAATTTAGACATTGATTAGATTTGAAATTACTTCAAGAGTATTAACTATTACCTGAATATATTGACTATTATTATAAAAGTTAAACATAAAACTTTTGTTGATATTATCTCTGTTAATATAGCTTGTATATATACGACATATGTACAATTTGCTTATGTATATATGAAACTTGTAGCATTCTTTTACATAAACATTAACATGGAGTTGGCACGTGCATTCCACGTGTCCTCTTCGTTAGTCTTGTACTATTATAGAAGTCTATAGGATGTCAAAATATTTTCTTCCAAATATTGCCCTCAAACACATACAAACATCATAAACACACATACATCCCATGTAATTTTGTATGTCTTGATGATGACATACATATATGCATAAGCACACATACATGCTCAATATTAATGTCATAATTACAATACCCCCAATTAATTAAATTAAAGTAATATAATAATTGCAATAAAATCATACATCTTCATGTTAGTTATGTAACATTCCTCATTTTTGTTGACTATGGTATAACTATATAATAATATTTAATATTGTATTAATATAATATTTATAAAAAATAATAAGATTCATAATTATGAAAAAAAATATGAGAAGAAAATATATTTTGTTACCAATTCTCATAAATTAAAAAAATAATGTAATCATGAAGGTAATAGGAAAAGTCATTCAACTTTTCATTACTCCACTACCTTATTAACCCATCATCCATTAATTTACTCATTCATTAAGCTTTATTTTTCCATTAATCATATTTAATTGCACCATTGTAACAAATACCATTACTCCTCCACTAATTATCCATAATATCTCAATTATGCAGCTCTTCATTTTTCCTCAACTAATTATCCATAACCCTATCAATTATGCACCTCTTTATTTTCCCATGATCTTTCTCTTCTCTCTAAGAGAGCAACAAAAATTCCCTATCAAGCGGAATAGGCTAATATTTTTTATTTAGTCGTTTTGTGCCAAATGTGCATAAAAAAAAGATTTTGTTCTATGTGCATAAAAAGAATTTTTTTATAGTGAAATCGTAACTAGAATTTCAATTTGATTTAGTTGTTTTGCATTTGGAGGCCTAAGCACCTTACGATTCCATGCGAGCACTTTTGAATGATGTTTACTTGTAAACAAGATTTTTTTGTTAACAAAATTATATGAATTTCAGAATAATCTTAAGGGAAAAATGTGTCCAGGCCCCAAAAGCAGAAACTTCATGTGACAAGGCCCCTCATAGTTTTCCCCATGTGGATCAGCCCCTTAAAGTGTGACACTTTGTACTGCAGCCACTTTTTATCAATTATCACATGCCAGCTAAGCTAAAATTCACAAACTATCCTTATCCTCTCTCCTCAATCTCTCTGACCCAGCACTCACATCATCTCTCTCTCTCTCTCATCTCCTCTCTCTCTCTCTCATCTCCTCTCTCTCTCTCTCTCACATCTCTCTAAAACTAAGAGCTTTCTCAAGCTCGTCGTTCTAGCCGAGACGCACAGAGCATTAATCTATTAGCTAGAAGAAGAAAAGAAGAAAAGAAAAAAAGAAAAAAAAGAAAAAAGAAAGGTAAGGAGAAGTAGAGTAGAAGGGGAATGAAGAGAAATACCATAATTAAGAAAGAACAAAAATGTGTATTAATGTATCTCTATCAATGAAATTGCAACGTTGCCGCCGAGCGATATTCGAAGCAATATAACGAGAGGTAGAAAATGAGCCCAAATGAAAGGAAGATACTGTGTTATAGAAAATATAAAGGGCTACATACCGGCGCAGACGGTAGTGAAAATGGAGACTGGAGGTGGTCGTAAAACACGCGTGAAGTCGGCACGGTGCTGCTATTTTCTGCTCGCTGCTGCCGTCGAACGATGTTTTGGATGTTACCGAGAGAGATAGAGAATGAGTTAGAGTGTGATACAAATTGGAGGTGATAGGCAACATGTAGTGCTACTCATTAAAGAAGAAATCGGCGGAAACGGAGATTGGAGACGATTAGAAAGTGCGTGCGAAGTCGGCACAAAATTATAGTTTTCTGCAGTGCAATTTCTCGCTGTTCGGGTTTGTTCTTCGTTGTTCGGAGATTTTTACCGCAGGCTTACCGGAGGTGGGAGGAGGTTGCCGGGGTCGTCGGGGTGTCTCGATGGGCTCCGTCGGAGGTAGGAGGAGCTTTTATCCGTTCCCAAGAGCCCAGAACTAAGATAAATTAGAGCTAGAACTAGCTAGAACTAGTAAGATAGAAGCAAGAACTAGGGATATACAAGCTAGAACTAGGGGAATAGAAGCTAGAACTAACGTAAAAGAAAGAACTAGCAAGTGTGCATGTAAAAAACCCTTGTTGGGTTTAGAACTAGAAAGATAGAAGCTAGAACTGGAGGTATTCAAGATAGAACTAGTGGAATAGAAACTAGAACTAACGTAGAAGAAAGAACTAAAAAGTGTGCATGTAAAAAATCCGTGTTGGGTTTAGAACTAGCAAGATAGAAGCTAGAACTGGGGGTATACAAGCTAGAACTAAGGGAATAGAAGCTAGAACTAACATAGAATAAAGAACTAGCAAATGTGCATATAAAAAACCCTTGTTGGGTTTAGAACTAGCAAGATAGAAGCTAGAACTGGTGGTATACAAGCTAGAACTAGGGGCATAGAAGCTAGAACTAACATAGAAGAAAGAACTAGCAAGTATGCATGTAAAAAACCCTTATTGGGTTTAGAACTAGCAAGATAGAAGCTAGAATTGGGAGTATACAAGCTAGAACTAGGGGAATAGAAGCTAGTGAAAGAACCCTAATGCCGCTAGGAAGGAACCCTAGAGGGGGGGTGAATAGGGTTTATGCTAATCTAATCCGATTTATGCCAATTTAAAAACTTATTAATAAATATATCCTAGCACAAGAGATATGAATAATATATGTGCAAGGATATATAAATAATACAAGGGTGAAACAAACAAAATAAGATAGTGGGAATATAAACAATGTGCAATTGACAAAGGCAATATAAATATGAAAATAAGTGCGCCAATGCAAACACAAATAAAACGATATGTTCACGAGGTTCGGTCCGCCTGACCTACGTCCCCGCTCCTCACCTCGAGGAGATCTCCACTATCACACCGGGTTTTCTACGCTTACCCGAAAAATGTTTACACCTCACAATACGGTTTTCTAGCTAACCGAAAACTTTACAATAGCTCACAATGTAACTACACTAACTACAACCTCAAGTGTTGGTCTCTAGCCCGTGTCTCCCTCAAGTGCTCAGAATTATCACCTCTCTCTAGGCTACCGACGCCACTACTCTTGGGACAACCCCGTCTCTCACCACACACTCCTATTGGTGTACTAGTGTAATACAAGTGATCTCACAATGAAAGCTCGATACAAATAAATTGTTCTCTACAATGGATGAGAACACAATGTAGGCTCACTCTCAATGTCACATAATCCCACAACCCAAAATATACTAAGTATGAAAATACAATAAGCTTAATGGTTGTGTGTGTACAAAGAGATAAATAAAATCAACTAAACTCAATATAAACACTAGCTTAATAAAATGATAATCAAACAATAAAATATAAAGCTAGATTGAGTTTAGAAAACTTCTCCAATAAATGACAAGAGAGAGGGAGAAGAATGAATGCTCAAACACCAAAGGATGATCTCCACTTGCTCTTGTGAAATTTGCTTCACAAACAAAACCCTTAAACACTCTTTTAAACAAACACAAAACACCCTTAAACTTGTTAAAACAATTCTCTTGGTTGATTAGAACTGAGGATATGTGGGGGTATTTATAGGAACCCCAAATCTAAGAGAAAACAAGGCAAAAAGACCAAAAACCCAAAAAACAGCTCAGCCAAAAACTAGCCGTTACAGTGTTATGGGTCGACTCATCACTGTTCATGAGTCGACTCATAAGTTACCGTTACAGGCCAAAAAACAACTTATGGGTCGACTCATAAAATTCATGAGTCGACTCATCATGCATGGGTCGACTCATGAGGTCATGGGTCGACTCAGCAGAAACAAAAACCAAATTCCAGAACACTTCATGAGTCGACTTATGACAGGCATGAGTCGACTCAACCTGATGGGTCGACTTATGATGTTTGTGAGTCGACTCATCAGAAGCAAAATGCAAACTACACAACAGTTTATGAGTCGACTCGTCACTGTTCATGAGTCGACTCATGACATGCACACAGGCTGTTTTAAACAGTACATGTCAACTTAAAACAGGGTTTAAAAATATCAAATAAATTCCAAAAATTATAAAACTATGGGAAATGTTTATAAACATGTTAATGAACATGTTACAAAAAGAATTTTTGGAATTGCATTCCCCAAAAGTGAAAACTCATCATTTTTACAAATATGTTCAAAACATGAAAATATGAGATACTTGAATTTTGATGTTTTGACATAAACCAACTTTTGAAACTTTGTGAAATGTTTTTATAGACTTAGTAAAACATGTATAAACTGATATTTAAGTCTATAAACTAATAAGACAATATTTTCACAAAATTACGTATGTATATAAATATGATAGAATATGAAACATATGAACATATATATGAATATATATTTGTTTCATATCTACAAAATCAAACCAAAACATATATGTATATATATAACTATATATATACAAAAACCAAAACGAAATGTGTATGTGTGTATATAATTGAGCTTAAAGTATTTAACACACATAATATAAAACCTAAACTAAATTACCAAAGCAATCTTGATCTTTAATAAGCTTGACTTGGTAAACTATGCGGATGAAGCGAGATCTTGGATCTTTAACTTGAATAGCAATGCTCCACTCCACAATTCCGCCAACCTCCATTTGATATGATCGTTATGGCGCAATCCATCCATCCTCCAACTCATTGTTTGTCTAGAATACCTAATAAGAAACATAAACACTAGACAAACAATATTAGCAATTGTTTGTAATCATCAAAACAAGATTAGAAGATGTAGGCTCATAACATGAGACCTAACAGCTAGAACTAACATAGAATAAAAAACTAGCAAGTGTGCATGAAAAAAACCCTTGTTGGGTTTAGAACTAGCAAGATAGAAGCTATAACTGGGGGTATATAAGCTAGAACTAGGGGAATAGAAGCTAGAACTAACGTAGAATAAAGAACTAGCAAGTGTACATGTAAAAAACCCTTGATGGGTTTAGAACTAGCAAGATAGAAACTAGAACTGGGAGTATACAAGCTAGAACTAGGGGAATAGAAGCTAGAACTAACGTAGTTGCTAGCTTCTATCTTCTACGTTAGTTCTAGCTTCTATTCCCCTAATTCTAGCTTGTATACCCCCAGTTCTAGCTTCTATCTTACTAGTTCTAAACCCAGCAAGGGTTTTTTACATGCAAACTTGCTAGTTCTTTCATCTACGTTAATTCTAGCTTCTATTCCCCTAGTTCAAGTTTGTATACCCCTAGTTCTAGCTTCTATCTTGCTAGTTCTAAATCCAGCAAGGATTTTTTACATGCACACTTGCTAGTTCTTTCTTCTACATTAGTTCTACCTTCTATTCCCCTAGTTCTAGCTTATATACCCCCAGTTCTAGCTTCTATCTTGCTAGTTCTAAACCCAGCAAGGGTTTTTTACATGCACACTTGCTAGTTCTTTCTTCTACGTTAGTTCTAGCTTCTATTTCCCTAGTCCTAGCTTGTATACCCCCAGTTCTAGCTTCTATCTTGCTAGTTCTAAACCCAGTAAGGGTTTTTTACATGCACACTTGCTAGTTCTTTCTTCTATGTTAGTTCTAGCTTCTATTCCCCTAGTTCTAGCTTGTATACCCTCAGTTTTAGCTTCTATCTTGCTAGTTCTAGCTCTAATTCATCTTAGTTCTAGGCTCTTGGGAACGGAGAAAAGCTCCTCCTACCTCCGACGGAGCCCATCGAGATACCCCGACGACCCCGGCAACCTCCTCCCACCTCTAATAAGCCCGAACAGCGGCGAAAATCTCCAAACCGCGAAGAACAAACCCGAACGGCGAGAAATTGCACTGCAGAAAAATATAATTTTGTGCCGACTTCACACGCACTTTCTAATCACCTCCAATCTTCGTTTCCGCCGATTTCTTCTTAGGTGAGTAGTCGTACATGTTGCCTATCACCTCTAATTTGTATCACGCTCTAACTCATTCTCTATCTCTCTCGGTAATATTTGAAACATCGCTCGACGGTAGTAGCGAGCAGAAAACAGCAGAGCCGTGCCGACTTCGCGCGTGTTTTACGGCCACCTTCGGTCTCCGTTTTTACTACCGTCAGCGCAGGTGTGTAGTCCTTTATATTGTCTATCACACGATATCTTTCTTTCATTTGGGCTCATTTTCTATCTCTCGTTATATTGCTTCGAATATCGCTCGGCGGCATCGTGGTAATTTCATTCATAGAGATACATTAATACATATTTTCGTTCTTTCTTAATTACGACATTTCTCTTCATTCCCCTTCTACACTACTTCTCCTTACCTTTCTTTTTCTTTTTTTCTTTTTTTTTCTTTTCTTCTTCTAGCTAATAGATTAATGCTCTGTGCGTCTCGGCCAGGACGACGAGCTTGAGAAAGCTCTTAGTTTTAGAGAGATGAGAGAGAGAGAGAGGAGATGAGAGAGAGATGATATGAGTGCTGGGTCAGAGAGATTGAGGAGAGAGAATAAGGATAGTTTGGGAATTTTAGTTTAGCTGGCATGTGATGATTGATAAAAAAGGGCTGCAGTACAAAGTGTCACACTTCAAGGGGCTGATCCACATGGGGAAAACTATGAGTGGCCTTGTCACATGAAGTTTCTGCTTTTAGGGCCTGGACACATTTTTAACTAAACTTAATCTAGGTAGGTGAATCCACATGTTACTTAATATAGTTTACTTTACATATAGTAAGCACAAGTTAAGTAATCTATTGAAGAAAGTACATCAAACGCATAATATGCAACTTTCTTCTTTTAGTTGAAGAAAGGAAGACCTAGACAAAATTTCAATGTCAGATGATGAATAAACTGTCAACAAGAGAAAATATTATTTAAGTCTATTGTATTAATGATGCATCAAGAGAATGATAATTGTCGTATCAATATGTAAATTTTGAAATCTACTAATCTGATGACTACCAATACCATTGAATAATTTCTCAGTGGCATGGACCCATGGTCTTAAAGCTTGAAATGGACCAATAATACGTGCAAATAGGAAATCAAAC
>BQKN01059885.1:6765-28097 GCA_022839385.1 Asparagus kiusianus
CTGTTGCTCCAAGCTATGAATCGGAAAAAAAAAGAAGAAGCATGAGATACTATTGACATGGGAGATATTGAAGTTGCAATAAAAGCTGAGGGTTATAGTCTTACATTTTAGGTTTAATTGTGGATAGAACACTATATTATCACCCAATTGCAGATAGAACCCATGTAGGTCCATTGTTGCAGGTAGAACCCTGAGTGAAATTCTTTTGACTCTTTCACCCTCAGTTCTATTTGACAAAAAAATAATTCTCTCTGAGAGTAATAATAGTCAAAAATTCACTCAGGGGGTCTATCTAGAACAATAGAACTACAGGGGGTCCATCCGCAATTGGGCGATAGTATAAGAGGTCTATCCTCTATTGGGCGACAGTATAGGGGGTATATCCGCAATTAACCTTATATTCTAATATGCTCCCCAGGAAGAAAGGTATTCTTCTTTAAAAATATGCTGTGAATTTGTACAATGACCAACTATCAAGCTACATAACATTTTGAAGTTATGGTGAATGTTGAAGGTTATAGCTTTACATTCTAATATGCCCTTGAAGGTTGACCAATATTTTACTTAAAGATACATTAAAAATGTGTCAGGAGATACTATCAAACTACAGAATATTTTAAAGTTGTGGTGAATAGTAAGGATTATGGTTTTATATTCTATTATGCCTCTTTCGCGGATTGAACAATATTTTTCTTCAAAATTTGCTTTAAGTGTTTGTCCGTTAAGATTTAAACTTAGATTGCTAGGATATTGTCTTATCGTCTCTTCCACTGAATCAAAACTTCGAAATCATGAAGGTCGAGTGTTATAAGTCTATATTCTTAACAGAAGAATTACGCAATAAAGCAAACTAGTTCTACTGACCTTTCTTAGTTCTGTACAGATAGCAATCATCCTCTCGGTCTCCTTCACTCTCCAAGAAGCAACTGAAAGAATAGAGGTAAATAGAAACAAAATTTCAATCAAACTGGTATGTACCTGTGAAATACTGAATTCTACTACGCTAAACTAAATTACCATCTCTGATGGCAGTTGGCCCATCAGCATACAGAGCAACAACAGCAAGAGTCATGGCAACATCAGGCATCTTGTTCATGTTTACATCAATTGCTTGTAATCTTTTCTTCTTTGAAGGATCTTGAGGAGGGCCTGTTACTGTGACACTGTTTTCAGTCCACGTAACCTTTGCTCCCATTTTCTCTAGAACTTCTGCAAATTTCACATCCCCCTGTTTATTGCATAAGTGCGAAGACCGAGAATTTTTGTGAGGATCCATAACATGAAACACTGATTGATCTGATTGTCATAAATATCTTTTGAAAATATACCCGTAAACTGCTTGTACCACAACCTTCAACAGTTACTGTGCCACCAGTGACTGCTGCACCAGCGAGAAAATAACTGGCACTAGATGCATCACCTTCAACATAAGCGGTACCAGGAGACCTGCCACATGTTGAAACCAAGTTTCAAGTTATCAACTATTCCAATGAAACCAAGTTTCAAGTTATCAACTTTTCCAATGAATTGTGCACAAGTTTGAATCATCGGTTTCTTAGAACTCACTTGTATCTTTGGCCACCTTTGATGAAGAACCTGTCCCAGGCACTGGAATGCTCCACAGTGACTCCAAAACGTTCCATAAGTTTCAGAGTCATTTCAACATATGGGATTGAGATTAGTTTATCTATGATCTCAATTTCCACGTCTCCAAGAGCTAAGGGAGCTGCCATGAGCAACGCAGTCAAATACTGACTACTAATCGATCCAGAGAGTTTCACCTGAGAAATGTAGAAAGAGTAGCAAGAGGCCCTCAGTTGTTGATGAGAAGATAACTATTAATGAAGAGATCCTTCAAGAAAAAGTATGAGAAACAAAGACAAGAAAGTAAGGGTTCAGAAAAAATTCCCAGTCAAATAGAAAGAAAAAAAAAAGTAAGACAGGAGGCTAGCATAATAATTAAATATAACGATCACGTTCTTACTTTTCATTGTTCCAACAGGCTATCTTTGGAGACTCAATAGAAGAATTGATTATTTTCTTAAGATCCACTGTCAACAAGAATAAGCACCAAATTCTACCCAAGCTAAAGCTGAGCATAAGATGGCCAGTTGGCAGATAGGTTAAGCAAATCATCAATTTTTACTTATCTTGTGATTCTAGTGCATACGAGAAACTCCCAAAGTCCCTAGACTAAAGAAAAAAACGAGTAGCTGAAGAAGGGTGATGATGACATTTCTATAGGAGCGCGATGCATTCATCTTCGTCGCACCAAGAAAAGTAGGATAAATAGAATAACATTTCCATATCAAATGGAAATTTAAAATTGGGAATAGAATCTGGTCTGTGGTTTGGTTCCTCCAATAAGGAAACATTCTGTTCTTCACTGTGGGTTTTTAAGACAAAAACTTTGTTTCTAGTTAACACCAGTGTTTTAAATATCGGCTGACATGTCCGACATGTCGGCCGATATTGCGGTTTGAGTGGGCAAGCGACACGAATCGGGATAAATAAAATCGGATGGCGTTTTTCGGCTAAAAATCGGATATATCGGCTAAAAATCGGATATTTCGGCCGATATTTCACTTTGCAAAAATCGGCCGATTTTTATGATTATCGGTTCATGATATTGGGTTTGGTTTGATTCATTGGGCTCAGTTCGAACCCGATAATAGACCCGATCAAATACAAAAAGGAGAAAACCCTAGGGCTCAGTTCGAAACTTCGAACCCAGCAGCCTTCTCTTGTCTTCGTCGTTGTTGAAAAAACCCTAGGGTTCTCTCGTCTTCGTCGTTGAAAACCGAGCGAAGTCAAGCCGCCTTCTCGTCTTCGTCTTCGTCGTTGAAAAACGAACCCAGCACCATCGAAGCAGCTTGAAGCTTTCTCGTCTTCGTCGACTTTGAGCCGCCTTGACTTCATCCTTGAAGCCTTCTCGTCTTCGTCCTTGAAAGCCGTCTTTTCGAAGAACCTTCTCGTCTTCGTCGTTGAAATCTGAAGCCGAAGCCATCGAAGCCGAAGCCATCGAACCTTCTCGTCTTCGTCGTCGCTGGCTTCAAACGTCACAGGTAAGCCTCCGGTTCCCTTTTTCAGAATCGCACATGTTCTCTCTCTCTCTCTCTTCACATTTTTTTACATTAACTGCTAAGGTTCTTTTTTCACAAATCTGTTTACATTTTTTTAACATTTTTTCAGACTTTAATAAAAGGGATTATTTCCTGCTGTTGACTGTTAAGTTGCTGACTGCTAAGTAAAAGGAATTATTGATTTTTTCTCAAAATCAGGTAAGTCTCCCTCTTGAATCTTTTCCGTGTCAATAAAATTAATTTTAAGTTAGTAATTGAATTATCTGTGGTTAAAATGTAACAAATTCAAATCCTAATGCATAGGAGATATTTACAGTCAGCTTATGTTGTTGACTGCTAACTTGATTTTTTTCCCCTGCAGCTTCAGTTTGTGCCGAATCTGCTGCTGATTGCTAAAAACTTCATCAAAATCAGTAAATTTTTAGTTTTCCCCTTCAATCTTTTTAATTTCCCCCTTCTTTTCAGTTTTCCTCTGTCAAATAAATGTCAAATAAAATTAATTTGAAGTTAGTAATTGAATTATAAAATTGAAATGCAACAAATTTAAATTGTTGTTAGCATTTAACAAAGAGGAAAAAGAAATTTCTGTTATTTACATGCATGAATCATGATGCACAATTATTTGATTGAATTGTAAATATGTAATTGGTTTTAAGTTATGTACTTTTTCATATGTTTAGACAATATAATTATCAAGTATGTGATATTAACCTATCCGATATGGCAATCCGATATTTTTTCATGTCCCCCGATATATCCCCGATTTTCGCTATCCGACATGAATTTTGGCCGACCGACATGAACCCGACATCCGATATTTAAAACATTGGTTAGCACCGAGAGAAAGAACAGATTGGCTCCCAAAACGAAGCCATTGATACCAAGAGGACAAAGAAGAAAGCATCTCAGGAAAACACACAAAAGTGAACGGATGGAGCAATGACAAACAGGAGAACACATATAAGTGAACAGATGGAGCAATGACAAACAGGAGAAACCAATTGTTTCTATACTGATGACTTCCTTATGATGTCAAGAGTTGCTCCTTTTACGCCATTTTGTAAGCAAAACAATTGTTGATATATAAGCAAGCCTTTGTGATTATGTTATTCTTGGTTGGATCATAGATAAGTGCCACTAGGGATTAGGTAGGCAAAAGCATTCAAGATTTCAGAAGTTTAGCTTAGGACTGTACATGAATTTAGTCACAATGAGTTACATAGAAAGAACAAAGGTAACTATCCTGATATATCTTAAAACATAGGACACACATGTGAATGTATATGCCCGTAACATTATACATGCATAAATATGCAGTATTTTGGTTGGGTGTTTGTATGAAGGTGCACCTCTGGGTGCAGTCACATTGGACATTTTTGAACATAGCAGATGTAATCAACAATCTATCATGCATAATATTAGGGCGGGGCGGCTCGGCTCGGCTAACCAGGGCCCAGGCCCGCTGGTTCTGAGTTGATCTGCACAGGGTCGATCCGAGCCAAGCTTTAGTTCGATTCAAGCTAAAGTCCAGCTATCCGGGCTGGGACCGCAACCCAACCCGGCCAACTGATCCAGCCTATTGGAGTCAGGCTGGGTTGGCTAACCCAGCCCACTACTTTTCTTTTCTTTTCGTTTCTTTTTCTTTTTTTATTTTTTTGAATTTTAAAACTTTTTAGATGAATTTCGACCAATGGGTACCGATTTTATTGGATCTTGCGGAAGGTTTTGGACTTGATCTACTAACTTTTTGCTTGAAAACATACACATTTAACTTTATTATTATTTTTAGATTACCAAATAGCTACTAATAATTAGTTAGTTATTAATAACTAATTTACTTTACGAATAACTAATATCATTATGAAGATTAGTGGCGAGTAAGGTTTCGGGCTCAGCCAGGGCCGGGTTCGATCTGACCTGGGTTGCGTTTGCGAGCCGGTTTCAAGTTCGGGCTTAGGTTTCATAAATAGACCCGTACCCGGCCCACTTTGAGATCGATGTGAACCAAACCCAACCCGAATTCTACCGGGCCAGTCAAACCCGACCCAGAATGGGTTGGTTTTGCATCTGTTTTAGGCCAACCCAGCCCCCTTATATAATATCCATATTTTCTTCCGCTATTTCAAAATTGCTATACATGCAAAACAGTAACAAAATGTGAACATATCAAACTGTGTAGGTGAGAGGGAAGACGTTGCAAATTCTGTGAAACAGACAGTCAATTTATGCAAGGAGGTGGAAGGGAAGATGACCAAGCTACTCATGTCTATTGGGGTATAGAGTTAACAAAAGCTTCTCCTATTTAGCCACTAGCTGGTTTAATATGCCTCAAGCTTAATTAGTGTGGACCAGTTTAGCTTTTGAGTAACCTCAAGCTTAAACCAATCTCAAAATTATACCCAAGCTTCTCGCTGGATTATCATTAGGTCAGATACACAGCATAAGCTTCCATAGTTCAATGACAAATGTATACAACAGTTTTCTTCTTTATGAAGAAGATTTCCCTGTAACCAACGTAAATTTAGTGCTATTTGAGAAAGTTTCTAAAAGCCTAATTTCTACTTTATGCAAAAGTTTCAATATAACCTCCAGATAGGATCGATTGATTATCTCCAAGCAAGTAAACTAGCTAAATCAAAGTCCCCAACAGTAGATATAACTTGAAAAGAATTGAACCTCTTCCTCAGGAATAACAGCTATATCAACAAGCCAATCTAGGAGGGGCTGGTCATCTTCATTTGCCAATCACATAGCAGTCTGATGATACCAAGCTTTAGTTCAGTATCAGAAAGATCAGGCATCAGGGTGCTCTTGCAACATATATTGAATAAAAACACAGATCTCAACATATGATATGACTTGATGACACACTATGAAATGCTGCAACTTATTGTTCAAGAAGAATTACACTGCAATTTTTTTTTAAAAATTAGTTGTACAGAGATGATGATACAATAAAAAAACAATAGGAAAGTTCGTTGTATGCAAGAAAATGCATAGTAAAGAATGACACCTAAACATAAGGAAGTAATGAAAAGCAAAGGAAATTCGAGACTAAAGCAAGTGAAGAAGTGTGTGCACCGATCAGACACAGTCGATTGCAAGTCTGTTGAACAAGATTTACAGGAGCGTATAGCTTTCGATAAGGATAAATGGGGACTGAACCATGCAATCAGACTAGTGAATTGATTTAATTGTGTGTAAAAGATATCAGCACCTGTTATAGAACAAAGAACGATCCTCTTACAACATCAATATCCAGTGTGATCAGTAGTCCATAGTATGGACTATATACATCAAGAAGTGCTGATAGAACGCCAGCTGTGATGAAGGATTGAAGATAACATGAGGAGAAACTGGTTGAAATGGGTTTCGGCATGGGCGATGAGGACCAATAAGTGGTGTTTTAGAGCACAATAGGATCATAGTTAATTAGTGAAGCATAAGGACTTGGGATAGTTCAACAACAGTTAAAAATGATATGATAATTATTGATATAGCAAAGAAGATGGTCTTTCACATAGCTGAACGAATAAGAACCTGTAGACCTCAAAACTTTTAAGCTTTATTACCCTCAGGTGGATTCCAAAATGTTTGTGTATCTTTGCTTCCAACTATATCTTTCGTTTTTAACCAAGAAATAGATGTTTCATCATAACTCATTAATAGCAACTCCAACTGATTAGTTCTCACCATTTAATATTACTCAAATTTTCAATCAGCAATTGGAAAGGCACACTTAATCAGCAGTGTAAGAAAGGTTTGAATTTGTAATTAGAACTTGAAAAAAAAAATCCTAGAGAGACAGAAATGGATGAAATTATAGAAACATATATATATACATAAACTGAATAAGCAACAAAAGTGGCATGTTCATATTGAGGATGAAAGTGAAGAAAATCTCTAGATAACTTTACCGCTTTTAGTAGAAAGATGAAACATACTTGGAGAATCCTAAAACGTAACAAATATAACAAAGATGCCACATGTTAATCAGAAAGGTCCTCTAAAAGGGAACAAAACTTGTCTTAAGAAAAAAGTACAAGACGCATAGGGTGCAAGTGTCTATTTGAGACCTGTCATGGGTAGCGCACACACTTAAGAAATGATGCTATGTGAAAGAAAAAAACCGGTTCCCCTATGTAAAAGTCATCATAAACCTCAATTACATTTCAGCCTTCTTGAATATGTATGGGTTTGAAATGTGAGGCTGCAAGTCTAGTTATTTTTCTCCTCTTGAGAAACAAATGGTATTTAAACCAGTTAGTTTGAGAATCTCAACAACAACAAAAAAAAACTTTTACAACTGTAGGTATGCTCCTTGTGTACATAGTAATAAGAAATAACATTCTCCTGTAAGCTCGACCTTTTTCGGCAAAGATTTTATTTTGCTTTGATCCAAAATATCATATTATTTTAATAGAGATTAGTAATTATTTACATATTATGCAAAAAAGATCAGGGTCTAGCTATTAGTTAAAATAAACACCAACAGATAAGAGAAGTGCACATGACAGGAGAAAGTGAAGAGCTAGCTACTGACCTTGCCCCCTGGGAGACCACCGTTTGCATTAACTCGAACAGGTGGACAGTCAGTTCCCAAAGTGCAATCAACATCTGCACCTAGCTGCTTTAAGCCAACAACCAAGTCCCCGATAGGTCTCTCCCTCATCCGTGGTACCCCATCAAGTATGTAACTGGAATGAGTCTACAGAAATAAAACCCTACATACACATTACAGAGTCATCATGAAAAGACCTTCCATTTCCACCAGCAGCAGTAACAGCAGCTGTCAGAGGACGCATCGCAGTCCCCGCATTTCCTAGAAAAAGTTGGATCTCTTCTTTGGAATCTTTCCCAGCTGGAAATTGACCGCCAGACCCTACAACACATGACACTGTCATCTTCTACAGAGAGTCCAAGTGTCTTAAGTGTGTTGCGCGCAGCGGAAATTTCGACAGCACTTCGGCAGCACAACAAGAGAGTCAGGTCGCAATAAGAATTCTTGTTTCTCAAAGGGAACAAGAATCTGAAGCTTATATCCTATCAAAGTAGGATATTAGCTCTTCCTCTCGTCAGCTCTAGGACTGCGCGTCGAGGGAACCTAAAAAGCTATTACAAATCACACAAAAGCAGTACAACCAATTTTTACGTGGTTCGGCAAATTGCCTACGTCCACAGGGCAAGGAGGGGGGAGATCTACTAATAGAGGGAGAGAATACAAATAGGGTTTACACAAGAATCTCACAAATAAAACCCTCACACAAACTCTCAAACCCCTCACACAATATCTCTCAACAAAGACTGCACAAAACCCTAAAAGGGACTGCTCAAAATCTCTCTCAAAAGCCGCTGATTTTCTTCACCAAATACAGCCGCACAAACTCCAAGAACTCTTTGCACTGTAGCCGCACAAAGTCTGCAGCCGCCCGAATACCCCTCCGCTCAAAAAACCTAGGAACAATAATTGTTCCTTTATATACCCAGTGGATATCGGATCTCGTGACGCGTTTTCCGAACCGAAACCAAAGTGTCCGCTGGACACATTGTGGGCAACGTGGGCGTGAATTGTTTCACGCATGTGATGGCTAGGCCCCACTCACAATTCTCCACCTCGGTGAAGTTTTTCCAAAACTGAGCCGACACCAAAGCCACCAAATGTCCCACTTGTCAATCTCACCCCCATCAACTAATCCAAACCGGCTGCATCTGAAAGACTGCCTACGTATCCTCTTGCCCAAGGAATCAAGCCGAACGTAGTTCATCCAAATGGCCGCCAACGGCCTCAACAATCACGAATGTGCAATAAGTTTCGACAATGATCAAACTTGTTGCTCGGAATCACCTTAGTGAGCATATCTGCCGGATTATCCTTCGTGTGGACTTTCATAATCTCCACATCGCCATCTTCAACAACATCTCGAACGAAGTGATAACGAACGTTAATGTGCTTCGTTCTCGCATGAAAAACCTGATTCTTCGCCAAATAGATAGCACTCATGCTATCACAATGAATAGTGACGGACCTCTGCGATATACCAAGTTCTTCCAAGAGTCCTCGAAGCCAAATAGCCTCCTTCACAGCCTCCGTAACTGCCATATACTCTGCCTCCATCGTAGACAAAGCCACTGTCGACTGTAAGGTGCTTCTCCAACACACCGGCGTACGGGTCAAAGTAAACACATACCCCGTAGTAGACCGACGCTTATCCAAATCCCCGGCGTAATCCGAATCAACATAGCCAATGCATAGCTGCCCACCTGTAGTGTCCCGCTCATAAACCAAACCAACATTGAGCGTACCTCGAATGTACCTCAAAATCCATTTCACAGCGTCCCAATGACCCACTCCTGGATCATGCATGTATCTCGATACCATGCTTACTGCCTGTGACAAATCTGGTCTCGTACAAACCATTGCGTACATCAAGCTCCCAACCGCGCTCGCATATGGAATCTTCGACATCAACTCACGATCTTCAACTGACTTTGGTGAAAGACCAGCTGAAAGCTTCAAATGGGCTCCCAAAGGTACACTAACTGGCTTCGTATCCATGCTAACATGGAATCACTGTAGAACCTTCTTCAAATAAGCCACCTGTGTCAAACAAATTCTGCCATTCTTCTTGTCTCTGCCGATCTCCATCCCTAGAATGCGCTTCGCCTCGCCCAAGTCCTTCATCTCAAACTCATTTGAAAGCTGAACTTTCAACTCATCTATAGCCGACCTGGAAGTAGAGGCAACTAACATGTCATCGACATAGAACAACAAATAAATGTACGCACCTCCTTTCAACTTGCGAAAATATACGCAAGGATCAAACTGGCTCCGAGTGTACGAATGACCAATCATAAAACCATCGAATCGCCTATACCACTGTCGAGGAGACTGCTTCAAACCGTATAGCGATTTCTTCAATCTGCAAACTAATTTTTCCTTCCCTGCAGCTCGGAATCCCAATGGCTGAGTCATATATATTTCTTCATCAAGATCACCATGAAGAAATGCCGTCTTCACATCCAACTGATCTAACTCTAATCCATACTGTACCACCAAAGCTAGCAGAATCCGAATCGAAGAGTGCTTCACCACCGGAGAGAAAACCTCATTATAGTCAATACCTTCCTCCTGTGCATAGCCCTTCGCAACCAACCTAGCTTTAAATCTCAATGGAGTGCCCTCAATGCCCTCCTTCTTTGTGTATACCCACTTGCAACAAATTGCCTTCCGCCCCTTTGAAAGCTCAACCAGCTCCCATGTATCGTTCTTATGAAGAGATTCCATCTCCTCCTGCATAGCCACCTGCCACGAATCAGCCTCCGAACTCTGTTCGGTCTCTCTGAATGTAGTAGGAACCATCTTATCGATACTCTCCACCGGAAGTGCATACGCATCCGTGTCGGCATACCGTGCTGGCATCTGTATGTTTCTCCTCTGTTTCCGAACCGCAATAGAATCCTGAACCTGAGCCGTCGGTTCCTGATCCTGCACATTTGTACTCGTATCCTCCGTGTCACCGTCGTGCTCGCCTAGCGTCACCTCAGTCGGCACCTGCATGGATACTGTACCATCTGGACGATGTGGAGCTGCATCGATCTCCACCACCTGCGATATCTCCTCCGTCGGGTCGCTCTCCACCTGATGAGAGCTGGGAAGCTTCAAGATAGAAGCCTCATCAAACGTGACGTCCCTACTCAGCACAATCTTCTTATCAACTGGATCCCAAAGCTTGTATCCCTTGACACCACGCTTGAATCCTACAAATATGGCCTTCCTAGCTCGAGGTTCTAATTTATCAGTTCTAACATGATAATATGCAGGGCACCCAAATACATTGAGCTGGTCATAATCATGTGCTGGCTTTCCCGACCACATCTCCATAGGGTTTTTCCCTCAATCGCAGATGAAGGCAGCCTATTAATGAGGTGGCTCGCATATGTAAGTGCCTCAGCCCAAAAGATCTTCTCCAAACCACTCTGCGACAATAAGCATCGGATCTTCTCCAGTAAAGACCGATTCAACCTCTCTGCCACCCCATTTTGCTGCGGTGTATGACTAACTGTGAAGTGTCTCTCTATGCCCTCGTCTGATGAATGGCAGTCCCGAACTTCACTTTCGTCTTCTTGCCAAGAACACAGTGCTCACAGAACTCAATCTTCCCACTCTTGGCTCCCTTCAATAGCCCCTGCTTGCACAATGCCTGCAGTGACTTTTCACCTGTGTGCCCCAATCTATAGTGCCAAAGTCTGCTCATGTCCGCTTCTGAAATAGCCGAAGCAACATGGCCAATCTCGGTGCTTCCTTTCAGATAATACAAATTCCGATTGCGGACTCCCCTCATCACCACCAATGATCCCTTAGTAACCTTCGCTACAGCGTTTTCGAAAGTCACCTTGAATCCCTTCGCCTCCAAAGCTCCAACTGAGATAAGATTCTTCTTCAGCTGAGGAACGAATCTCACCTCCTTCAATTCACGAACTACTCCATCGTGCATCCGAATCCGTACGGTACCTATCCCACAAACGTCACAGGATTGATCATTTCCCATGACAACAACACCCCCGTCGACTTTCTCAAAAGATGCAAACCAGTCTCGCCTAGGGGTCACATGAAAGGTAGCGCCGGAATCAAGCATCCAATCTGATGCATCCACATGGTTCACCTCCGGAGTAATCAATAGAGAAAAGCACGAATCATCGGAATCATCGCCTTTCGCAACGTTCACCTCATTGGCCTTCGGGCCCTTTTTCTTGCTATTCTCCTTCTCCTTGAGCTTTGGGCAGTCTCTCTTCCAATGTCCCTGCTCCTTGCAGAATGCACATTGGTTCTTTGTTAATTGGTGGCGGCCTCTAGACTTTGACCTTCCTCTATTACCACCTTTCGGATATGGGCTTCTACCTCTCGTCGATAAGGCCTCTCCAGAAGTACTAGCGCGGGAAGTCTCCTTGTCCTTCCTCCTCAAATCGTAATTTGTCAAAGCGTTAGTCACTTCACTATAGCTGATAGAAGATCTCCCGTTCAACAAAGTGAGCACGAAGGTATCATACTCCTCATCCGGTAAGGAGCCCAATAAAATAATCACCTTGTACTCATCCGATATCTTCTCATCAACATTCGCCAAGTCCGACAACAACTTAGTATAGTTGTTCACATGGGCCGCAAGCGAGGTGCCTCTGGACATCTGGAATCTGAATAACCTACGCAGCAAGTGCAATCGGTTCTCAACACTCTTCGTAAGGTACTTATTGTTGAGAATTTCCCACATCTTCATCGCAGACGTCACCCCAATCACATCACATTTCAGCTCCTGTTTCAAACAGGACCTGATCACCCCACAAGCGTTCCTATTCATTTTATCCCATATCGCCTCATCATATTTCGGTGGCCTCTCGTGGACCATGATGGTCTCTTCCAAATTCTGAGCGTTAAGCGCATCTTGCACGTCGCTCATCCACAAACCAAAGTTGATTTTTTCGTCATATTTCACCACACTAATTTTAGTGTTCTGAAAACCAACTTGTATTGTACTCGCCATCGATTTGCTGCTTTCACCTTCTTCTCCCATTGAGAACTAACTCCAAATTATAGAGAAAGAACAAATTTTATAGAAATTAGAAACCACCCAACTGAACCCTAGATCGGATTCCAAATAGATCTCCTATCCACACGAGGAAAGCGAAATCTCTAACGGCAACTCCTAATGCTATCTCCATCGAAGCCGAGAACTCCAAGAACTAAGCTTCACACAAGAATCTTCCTCCACCAAAAAACCCTAGATCTGAAATCTGGGCTCTGATACCACTTGTTGCGCGCAGCGGAAATTTCGGCAGCACTTCGGCAGCACAACAAGAGAGTCAGGTCGTAATAAGAATTCTTGTTTCTCAAAGGGAACAAGAATCTGAAGCTTATATCCTATCAAAGTAGGATATTAGCTCTTCCTCTCGTCAGCTCTAGGACTGCGCGTCGAGGGAACCTAAAAAGCTATTACAAATCACACAAAAGCAGTACAACCAATTTTTACGTGGTTCGGCAAATTGCCTACGTCCACGGGGTAAGGAGGGGGGAGATCTATTAATAGAGGGAGAGAATACAAATAGGGTTTACACAAGAATCTCACAAATAAAACCCTCACACAAACTCTCAAACCCCTCACACAATATCTCTCAACAAAGGCTGCACAAAACCCTAAAAGGGACTGCTCAAAATCTCTCTCAAAAGCCGCTGATTTTCTTCACCAAATACAGCCGCACAAAATCCAAGAACTCTTTGCACTGTAGCCGCACAAAGTCTGCAGCCGCCCGAATACCCCTCCGCTCAAAAAACCTAGGAACAATAATTGTTCCTTTATATACCCAGCGGATATCGGATCTCGTGACGCGTTTTCTGAACCGTAACCAAAGTGTCCGCTGGACACATTGTGGGCAACGTGGGCGTGAATTGTTTCACGCATGTGATGGTTGGGCCCCACTCACAAAGTGCAGCAAGCATGTAGCGCACATCATCACTGTTTAACAAATTGTCTACAACAGTAGTTCCCTGTTTCAAAGAGGAAAGAGAAGATTAACAAATCATCACTTTCTGCAACATAATAGCATAAGAAAACCATGAAATAGTAATGCTTTGCAGTTAGATATTTTAACTCTGTCTTGAGCATAAATTTTAAGCTTTACAATCCTATCACCCGTTGTTATCGAGGCGCGCGCCCCGGGCGCGGGGCGTTGCGGGCAATTGCGCCCCGCACCGGAGGCGGGGTGCTCCACGCACACAAGGCGCGCCTGGTGCGGGGCGCAGCATGTACACGAGGCGCGTGCGCGCCTCGTGTGCACTTGACACCTACGTCATGTAATAGACTCTTTTTTTTTTTTAATAATTTACATATTACATATTTATATCGTGTAATAGACTCATTCTTGCTAGTTGCTAATCCATTCTCCATCTTTTCATGTTTAACTTATAAAAAGGAAACAATAATTAATAATTTAGTATACATGTTTGCTAATTGTAACTTCCTTCTCTAATTAGCATGCTAACTAGAAAATTATGAACCTGTAAATATGTAATTGTTACCTCCATTCTCCATCTTTTCATGCTAACTAGCAAATAACAATTAAGAATGCTAACTAGAAAATTATGAACTGTCATGTTTTTTTAATCACTTAATTGTTACTTAAAAATACATATATCATATTTTAAATGAAAATACATATTTCTTATTTGTTACTTGCTTGTTTTGTTTCATAGACTTTTGCTTATGTTGGAGATTACCTTGCATTGTGATTTGTGAAAACTTATGAACTTCTCTATGTTATGCATGATAATTAAGACTCTTTCGTAATTTAGTAGGTGAAATTATATTTCTTGGTCTTTTTATGTGACAATTTATAAACATGTTGCTTTTATGCTTTTTTGTCTTATGTTGGAAAATATTAATTTGAGTTGTGCGCCTCAATTCAGTGAGGCGTGCGCATCGTTGTGCGCCTTGCACATGGTGCGGGTAAGGGGCCTTTGCGCCTTGCGCCTCAATAACAATGCTATCACCTTCCGTTGATTGAATTATTATGAACCTAGCATCCTCCAAGCATAAGGTTTTAGGGGCCTGTGGTGTCTCATATCATAGTGTAAAAGTTTTATTAAAAAATGATGAGAAAGGTCTCCAGCAACAAGCTATCTAAACAAAGGTTTCTGCCTATTCACTTGTTTACATCGACAAAAATTGAACTTTCTGTGAGAAATCCTAGCCTTTCTTTATGGAGTTTTTTTTTTTGGTCAATGAAAAATTTTATTTCACTCACCAAAGTGTAAACGTTTTGTACATCAAGACTCTCAAAAACATTGAGGTATCAATCTGAACATTCTAAAATAGAAAATAGCAAAATAGTGAAGCTAAAGTATCAAAACTGATTTGCCTGATACGATTACAAGAGCCAATTGTAAGCTTCATCAGGCAATGAGCAATTGAGTAGGATGGTCCAAGTATCAACTTTTATGGCCTTGATCAGCTGTTCCACACTTCTGAATTCCGCCTTGAAGATCCTAGCATTCCTCTCACTCCAAATGTTGTAAATTGTAGCTGCGAGAGCTAGTCTTTTAATTCTCTGTTTGCTGCCTTTTCCTCTTAACCTGGAAGTATACCAGTTCATGAGCATACACCAATCCGCTGATTTCCACTTGAATTTAAGCCACTCCATAATGCCATTCCACACACTATTGGAGAAGTTGCAGTCAAAAAATAAGTGGTTCCTGCTCTCAGCTACTGCACCTTCACACAACAAACACTGATTTGATTGGATGATCCCTCTCTTGTGCAATCTATCATGTGTAAGGAGTTTATCTTGAATGGCCAGCCACATAATGAAGGAATGCTTGGGGTAGTTTAACTTTTCCCAAACAGTATCATGCCAGTCTACCTTTGAACCTGATTTTAGAGCATTGTACAGAGCAGAGAGGTGGACTTTGGAGTTTACATAGCAGGAGCTGATTAGATTCTTCAAGTTCTCAACACCACCCAGTAAGTTCATAGCATAGTCTCTATACTTGATTAACTGCTTCCATAGCCAGGAGTCACCTGCTTTACTCTTAACATGCCAGATATCATTTTCCTTAAGATAAGTACCATGTACCCATTTTATCCATAATGACTCCTTGTTGATGTGAATATACCAAAGAGTCCTCATAGCAGTTGTTTTATTCCATAGGGCAGCAGAAAAAACCCCCAAGCCTCCATTGATTTTACCAGTAGATACACTACTCTAAGCAACAAGAGGAACCTTTCCCCAGAGAAAGTTTCTGCAGAGTTCATCTATTTTGTGAAGAGCTTTTGCTGGAAGGATATAGCTAGAGGTCCAGAAAATTTGCACTCCCAGAATAACACTCTTAATGATTTGTAATCGACCAGCATATGATAAGCTTTTGCTCTTCATCCATGTTTGAAACTGGTTTGTTATTTTCATGAACAAAGGATTACAGTCCTGATAAGACATCCGCTTGCAAATGAGTGGCATACCAAGATATTTGATAGGCAAAGTACCCTCAGGGAATCCCAAGCATCTTGAAATTGCATTCTTATCTGATTCTTGAACCCCACCATAGAAGATTGAACACTTCAAAGGGTTTGCTTCCAATCCAGAAATACCTCCAAAATCTTTGACACATTTGTAGATTTTCTGTATAGAATATAAATCCCCCTTACAGAAAAGAAGGAGGTCATCAGCAAAAACTAAGTGAGAAATTTTGAACTTTCTACATTTAGGGTGGTATTTGAACTGTTTGTCATATCTTAGAAGTTCAAAACTCCTGGACAGATATTCAACACCAATAATGAAGTTTTGAATTATGACATGTATCAACTTCAGAACCCAAAAAATTTTAAAATTTTAAAAATTTTAAAAAATAAAAAAAATTAAAAAAGGCTCTATGTTTCAGGTATAAAAATCCGAGGTTGAAAGTTTGGTTGCAATCCAAATCGTGGTAATATTTTGGAACTTCCCTCATATATAAGCCAACAATAACTTATATGCTTTTCTTAGGCTGTCAAGGCAAGTCATACTATTGTAAGGTGGATATTGTACAACTAGATAAATATAAAAAGGAAAATTTGGTTATGAGGTGGCAACTCGTTTCGTTATGAGCTAACAAGTTATAGTTGAGATACATGGCGAGTGATCACGCATAAATAGGATGTCAGAGATAAGCTGAGAGTGAGATCATTTTATATAATGAATCTGCTCATAAGGTAAGGAACTTTGGATTGTGCATTACTCACTAACGCACAAACATAAACAAGATTCAATGGCCTCATAAAGTCTATTCAGTGCAAGTTAAAAGTAAGGACTGCAAACTAATCCCTTCGAAACATATAGATGCTGATAGAAACAAGTTGTAAACAAAATTAAAATTAGCTCTATTTAATTTTCAAATCATGCTTATTATTAATCTTACAGTAAATGAAAATGAAGTAAGTGTGATCAATTTGGAAACACATGTCAATTCCCCTCCTATACACAAGATAAATAGATTAAAAAATGAGTGGTGATAATTAGACTATAAAACTCCAAATTACCTTCTTTAACTCATAATTTTTTTGACTACCAATAACTAGGCCACAAATGATAACATGCTTTTGTACCACAGGAAACAAAAGTGTGGGAATCTCGAAATACTAGTCAAATTTAATAGTTGCATTACAAAAATTCTTCCAGTACAAAAGTAATGCGAAATTTGTAGAAGAATCCTTGACATTATCCTTAGCAAGTTCACTAGATTAACAGCTGCTGCTAAATTAACTGCCTACGTCCACTGGGCAAGGAGGGGGAGATCTACTATTAGAGGGAGAGATATAACTAGGGTTTACAATCTCACAACTTAAACCCTCTCACAAACTCTCAGATCCCTCACACAAATAAAACTCTCACAAAAGAATGCACAAATCCCAAAAAGAGAGAGCCGAAGTTTTTCTTTTGCCCGTTGCCTTCTCACATGAATCAGCCGCCAACAGTTCCGTGCTCCTCTGTTTTTTTTTCGTAGCCGCAAAAGACCGCAGCCAAAACCTCCTTACGCACACTTTATCACAAAAAAAACCTAGGTGCATTTATATGCACGAATAGCTTTCCTCGGGTGGGCCTTCGTGGGCCAAGTCTCTTCATGAGATATTTTTCTCATGGTGGTCTCCACAAAACGCGTTCGTTCACAGGAGGAGGATAAAATTATTCTATTGATTTTTCTCTTCTTTGTTTGGCTTCTTTCAACTAACAAACCACACATATATATACTAGTTGGATTGCACGTGCAATGCACGTGGTAAATTTTTTAATTTATTCCTTTTGTTATTTATTCATTTCATTAAGATTTATTTAATTTAAACTATGTATCAAACATATGGATACATACATTGCATGTGATACATATTAAGAAACTACAAGAGTCAAAATTAATAATGTTTTCATAATTATGCATTGAACTTATACACAATACACAAGATGAATGCCAATTAAACATTATCTCACAGGACTAATTAGAATATTGTCTATAGAGAAGGAACCTAATCAACCATGTATATGGTGCACGTGATAAAAGTGACCGCACAATCAAGAAAAAGTTTGTTGATCTTAGCTTCAAATCCCGATGAGAAACATTGGCTGATAACCAACAACACACAACAAACAACCATTGAAATTGTTAGAGAAAAATAGTTGTCAACGCCCAATCAAGCCAGCAAAAAAAAGGCATTCACCAGTGTGGATATACTTCATAGCTCGCAGAAGCTGGTACATGAAAAACTGATGGTGTTCAGGCGTGAGATCGTCATTTGCCTTGATAACTTGATTAAGGTCAGATTCCATCAACTCGAAAACAACATAAATATCTTTAAATTCTCTCCGCGAGGGAGGAAGCATTATGTGCCTAATTTCTACAATGTCAGGGTGGCGGAGCAGCCTAAGCAACTTGATCTCTCGCAGGATGCGAGTAGCATCCGAAACATGCTCGAAAACATCCGAAACTAGTCTCCCGTGTTCTGGCCTAATTCCAGCTATGGGCATTTATAATGGTAAGTCTGCCTTTGATGGTGAGATATACAGTAGGCGAGTGCCATGGGTGCTAGACTCACTTATGACACATGAAAAAAATGTCAAAATGGAAAACTTTTTTAACAACCCTTACGATGCTGTTGATGGTGGAAACATCACACTTTGATCCTAGACCTATTACAACATGCTTGCGAGTGACGACGGGGTTTCATCACGTTCAATACATGCTTTGTTGCCATCGTTCGGGTCTTCAGTTACAAGGACATCGATCATCTTCCCAATAGATATCCTGATAAAGTTAGGAGTCAACATTGTGACTTTAAAATCCTTAAAGTGTCTGTTCATTAGTAAATATCTTTCGCTCAACTCCATTCAGATCGTTATATTCGATACATTGGTGCAAGCTTGACAGCACAATTACATTGTCGTGATCCATGGTCACTCAAGGGGCATGTTGTAGGATGGTTTCATGTTGATGACATAGCGTGTTGCGTCACTCCTTTGATCCCCAATTCGAAGTTTCAACTTGATTTTCCTCAAAAGGTCACCGCTGTCGACATTAAAGCTGATAATGTTGGGATTATTGTGACAGAGTCGATGTAAAGGTATTTGAAGGAAACTTAGCATCCTTCTCGTGATGATATTGTTGGTAAAGGAGGCAAAGTATGATAATGAGCAAACAGGGAAGCAGATGAATTCGATTCTTTAATGCATCATACATAAAACTTCAGTACAAAGCACTACTTAAATAGAAGTAGTTGGATAACTAAAAGCCAAAAAAACAGGATCACTAACTCCATAATGACTAACCACTAACAACAAATACAAATAACAATCTCCTAAATAATAGCAACTAAGTTTTGAATCAGTCATTTAATACTCCCCCTTGATTCGAAACTGCAGACTCCAAGCTGTGACCTGAACAACTCATGCTTGGCTTGAGGAAGTGACTTTGTAAATATATCAGCTATCTGCTCATTCGTGCCACAGAATCTCAATGTAATTTTCTGATCAGCAACCAGCTGCCGAATGAAATGATGTTGTATATCAATATGCTTCGTTCTACTATGAAAAACGGGATTCTTGGTCATTGCTATAGTAGACTTGTTGTTACAGAAAATTTCTGTGGTTTCCTCCTACATAAAACCAAAATCAGCAAGAACTTTATTAAGCCACAAGGCTTGTCGTGCTGCTGCACTTGCCGCCACATATTCTGCTTCGGAAGATGAAAGAGCCACTGTCTCTTGCTTCTTAGAACTCCATGTTACTGCTCCGGAACCAAAGCTAAAATAGTTGCCGGAAGTGCTTTTACGATCATCTAAACATCCTGCCCAATCACTATCAGTAAACCCAAACAATCTGAAAATTTTCACCGTAGCATACCAAATACCAAAGTTAACGGTTCCAGCCACATAGCGAAGGATTCTCTTTGCTGCACCAAAATGTTGCTTTGTGGGATTGTGCATAAACCTAGACACCGCATGATAATCACATTTTATTATAATATTATATCCTCATTATCTATTTTTTATGAATAAATATACCACTAATAATTGTTTTTATCTTTTAATTGCAGGTTAATGAAGAATAAAGCCCAAAAATCCCATCTCTCAACAAAATCTCATGAATTAAATGAAGAACACAAGCAAGAGCCAAAAATCTCAAGCCCAGAATCAAGCCGAGTAGCTTGTAGAAGCCGGAGAAAATAAAAAAATCAAATATGAAAACAAAATATATTCAAGATGGTTGGCCGCAAAGAAATGATGATATCTCTCAATCCGGAAGACGGAATTTAACATATAATATATGAAAATCGCCTATCTCAACGAGACGAAGCCATCTGTGGAGGCAGATTTTACATTGGACATCGATGCCGGCATCGATGCTTGGGAATTAGTTATTTTTTCTCTTTATTTTACATTTTTAGTTACATTTTTGTTTTTTCCCTTTTTCTTTAAAAAAATTATAAAAATATCGTCACTTGCCAAATTGATGGAGTTATGTAATAATTGATTTATTTGATAAATTTAAAATTTTTTAATCCCTAGTTAGTTATTTACTTAAGTTCACCTTTTATGATAACTCTAAATAAATTTCTTAAGAAATGATTTTCAAAGTAGTATACTTTACTTAAGCCTTAGCTTGGACTTTTATTTAAAATAATAAAATTTTTGCATGCTTAACTTAGAGTTAAAAATAATTTTTTTTTCAAAGTGTCTTGATTTACATATTTTCAAAATATATATACATATACAAAAAAAATTTATAAAATTTGCAAAAGAAGAGTGCGAAAAATGGGCACAAAAAAAAAACTCTTGAATTCAAGGTGATTCTATCTTATAAAGCCTAAGCTGACCGAGTAATTAAGCCCAAGGAGTATTTTCATACTTAATGACCTAAGCCCATTTGGGTTGGGATCCATTGGCCCAAAACTCGTTAAATGGTCACTTAGAAAGCCCGTTAAAATAGAAAAAAATCACCAACAAATAAAGAGTTAAAAAAATTAAATTAAAAAAATTTAAAAAAAAAGCTAATAAATGTTTTATAGTTGTATATATGGTCTTGGAAAATATTTTAAATCAAGCAACTTGAAAATTATTTAAAACAAAGAGTTAGCATGTTCTTTTCAAAACTTTTAAATTAAATTTCTAAGTTTGGCTTGGTTTTGTATTGCTACAATGAGAAGATTTTCTTGAAAATATACTTTAGAGTTATATATAAAAA
>BQKN01059885.1:28107-49727 GCA_022839385.1 Asparagus kiusianus
TAGTTAGATTTTATTTTCTTGTTAAATAGCCAAGAGGCTAGAACCCTTTGCCTTAGATTTATTTTATGCTTATAAAGTAGATTTATTTTCGTGCATTTAATTCTTGTAATTTTATTTTGTAGTTTAGATTTGTCAATTTATTTTGTAGTTAGATTTTAATTTCTTACACTATTCACCTTGAGGCTAGAACCCTCTTGGGTTTAGTTTTTCTTTTTATTTATTTTTATTTTGTTTGATTCGCCTTTAGGCTAGAACCCTCTAGGGAATCACCCTTTTCTAAGAAGTGGGTTTAATTTTAGATTACCCATATCTATAATTGAATCCACCATCTTCAATTTCTTACATTTTCTTTTATTCTAGAATTTTGATTTTTCATTTGTTTCTTGATTTTATTCATTTTTTCTTCTTGCCTTATTGATCACACTCATTCTTTGTCACACACACTCTCATTTACACTTTGCACCTACTTACACACCACTTTCACTCTTTCAATCTCTTCACAATCATAATCACTCACCAATCTTATTTGTCACGCACACAACATAAGAACCGATTTTATATTTTCTCTTACAAAACACCTTCCTCTTGGGATCGATATCTTAAATACTATAACTTGACACGGTTGTGCACTTGCAACCTTTTTGGTACATGTTTATGCCGCATCACCGCACTAACAGAAAAGGCAATGTCAGCTCTAGTGTGTGTCAAATAGTTTAGACCACCAACTAAGCTTCTGAACAATCTTGGATTTGCCTTCTCAGTCCCATCTTCACGCTGCAACTTTTCATTAATATTCATCGGTGTGGTTGCCACTCCACAATTGCTCATATTGAATCTTTTCAGCAGGTCTGCAGCATACTTCTTTTGGCATACAAAAATTCCTTCTTCACTTTGCTTCACTTCAAGTCCTAAAAAATATTGCAATAATCCCAAATCTGTCATCTCAAAATTTCTCATCATGCTAGACTTAAAATCAACAACTAAAGATTCTGAAGAGGCCATATAAATCATATCATCGACATAAAGACAGACCACCAAAAAATCTCCATTCCTATCTTTCTTCATATAAAGAGTGGGCTCATTTTCACTTCTAATAAATCCATCATCCACAAAGAAAGCATCAATTCTGCTATACCAAGCATGTGGTGCTTGCTTTAAGCCATAAAGAGCCTTTTTCAATCTATACACTTTCCTTTCACTATCATCAACAACAAAGCCCTCAGGTTGTGAAACATAGACTTCTTCGTCCAAGTTACCATTCAAAAAAGCAGATTTCACATCAAATTGATAGATAGGAAGTTGCATTTGTGCAGCCAAAGCCAACATAACTCTTATAGATTCAAATCGAGCAACAGGAGAATAAGTTTCATTAAAGTCTATACCTGGCAGTTGTGAATATCCCTTCGCTACGAGCCGAGTTTTTCGCTTTTGTATGCTTCCATCAGCATTATATTTTGTGTGGAACACCCACTTCAACCCTGTGACATTCTTGCCATCTGGTTTATCAACTAACTCCCATGTTGAATTTTTCTCAAATGGCATGCATCTCCTCTGTCATAGCAATCCGCCACTCTTTCTTTTCTGCTGCTTCTTCAAAGTCAATTGGGTCAGTAGCTAATAAAGCAAAGCTACAAGAATTATAAATTTCAGTTAAGGATCTAAATTTTCTGGGTGGAGTTTCACTGCTGCTGGATGACCCAGATAATGAAGAATTTGAAGTTGATGTTGTTGTATTGTTGCTGCCACCAGGTGAGGAAGGACTGGAACTTGTAGGTGATGTGGATCTTGAACTTGTTGGTGATGAAACTGGATGCCCAATATCAAAACTTACAGAAATCTGATTAGTTTTGCTTCTCTTGTCAAAATTCCAGGTTTCACATGCCTCCTCATTGAACACAACATCTCTGCTAATTATCACTTTGCCACTTATAGGGTTGTATAGACGGTATGCTTTGGATTGAGGAGAATAGCCAATAAAAATGCATTTTTCAGCTTTATCATCAAGCTTAGAGCGTGAATGTACCAAAGCATACGCTACACAACCAAAGACTTTTAAGTGGCTTACCCGAGGCTTCTTACCCCTCCATGCTTCGTATGGAGTTTGATTGAGGACAACCTTCGTCGGAGAAATATTCAACAAATACACTGCAGCGGCTACAGCTTCTCCCCAAAATTGATTTGGAAGACCCTTTGCTTTCAACATACTCCTAGACATTTCCACCACCGTACGGTTCTTGCGCTCTGCAACACCATTTTGCTGGGGCGTGTATGGTGTTGTAAGCTCCCTGCGAATACCATGCTCATCACAAAATTTAGTAAACTCATTTGATAAAAACTCACCGCCTCGATCTGTACGAAGAGCCTTCATGGTTTCCCCATTTTGTTTTCCCACTAATGCCTTGAATTTCTTGAAATTCTCAAAGCTTTCTGATTTGCATTTTAAGAAATAAACCCAACTCATACGACTATAATCATCAGTGAACAACAGAAAATAACGACTCCCACCAAGTGACTCAGTTTGCATAGGCCCACATAAATCAGCATGCACAAGTTCAAGACAATTCGAAGCCGTCCAAGATTTTCCAACAGGAAATGAATGTCTACTGTGTTTCCCATAAACACATCCTTCACAAAAAGCAAGTTCACCAATTTTTGGCAAGCCAACAACCATTTCCTTTTGACTCAACAGTCTCAGTCCATTCACATTCAAATGCCCATAGCGTAAATGCCATAATTTAGCCTCAGCATCTTGCTTAACAGCTAATGCTCTACTAACACCATTTGACACATCAAGGGGAAACATCCTATTTTGAGTCATGCGTACATCAGCTATGGGTTGGCGAGAATTTTTATCACAAATAACACATGAATCACCTTTAAACGTAATTGAATATCCACTAGTCATCAATTGACCAATACTCAACAGATTATGGGCTAAACTAGGCACAAATTGCACATCATGAAGGAGTTTAACATCACCTTGTGCAGATTTGATAGCAATTGTACCTTTACCTTCCACCTGCATTTTCTTGTCATCTCCAAGTCTGACCTCTCCCTTCTGCGACTCATCAAGATCCCTGAACAATGACTTTGCCCCAGACATATGGTTGGAGCACCTGCTGTCCAAAAACCAGACTGCATTGTTACCTACTGGGTGTTGATTAGGTGAGTGGGCCACGAACAATTTTCTTTCTTCTTCAGCTTTCTCTATAAAATTGGATTGCTTTTGTTCATCCTTCTGTTTATTCCAACAATCAGCTTGCTTGTGTCCGAATTTTTTGCAATAATGACACTGGATATTGCTCCTATTCTGATATTGATCTTGTAAGGACCGTGAGCTTTGATTCTAGTTAAAATAATTTTCTATTATTTTTAAATATTTAATTATTATTTTTAGAAGAGAATTTATATTTTTGTTAATTTTCTACAATTTTTTATGATTTAAAATCCAAATTTTATGTTTATATAAATGATTTTAATATTTATAAATTTATTTCGTGCAGTAAAATTTTCTAGAATCAATTTGTTGTGTTGTCGGTACTATTATGTATTATTTTAATAATATATTGTATTATTAATATTATTACAAATTATTTCATATAATACATGGTATTATTAATTACGTGTTTTTGGTATAATTTATTGTATTATTTCTATTGTTACATATTATCTGTCGTATTAGTATAACTAGTACGTTTTACTGTGTACGTAATTATCTCATAATTATTGAATTTTAAATGTAAGTAAATATATTTTATTTATTAATTATTTTCGTTTAATTGTATAATATGCGTATTTTTCGACTATTTCGTATCAACTATTGTAATAGCACAACATGTACGTTTTTATTTATAGATAATTATTCTATAATTAGTTAAATTTTTAAGTACATATAATTAATTATTTTAATTATTTTAGTTAAATACCTAAACCCTAATCTTAAACCTATATAAATAACCCTCCCTCCCTCTCTCTCGTGATTAACCCGCCGCCATACATCTCCGCTCTCCTCCCCCTCTCTCGTTTTCTCCAGCTGCTCGAACCCATCTCCTCCCTCGTGGTCAGCCTCCGGCCACTCACTCTCCCTGACCGCCGTGCTCACCGCCTTCATCACCGACCTCCGACCCCGACGAGCCCCGACCTCCTCTCTCCTTCGCCGCCTCCTCAGCCCGCGAGCTTGCCGCCTCCGTCGAACCTCGACCACGAACTCCGACGACTAGAACCGCTGCTCGCCAAAGCCTCCTCTTCTCTCCGTTCTCCCTCCCATTGGCCGCCTCCATGGCCAGCGCCAACGACCCCCGCCTCTGCCCCTGTAGCCGCCCCAGCCACCGCACCAGCCTCGCTCAACTCAGCCCGATGCCGAGCCCTGAGCGCCGCCAGCCCCTCTGTCCCTGCTCGCTGTCCAACCCGACAGCCCCCTGCAGATCCGACCAGCGCCCCGTCAGCCTCGCTGTGCTGCTCCTCGACTCCGGCGAACTCCCCGACCAGCAACAACTTCGTCGGCCTCCCCTCCTTCGTCGACCTGAACGCCTCATCGCCGCTGACCAACCCAACAGCTCCCGTCGAACCCGTTAAGCCCTCAGTGATGACAAGCACCGTCGTTGTCGTCCCCTACAACCGCGTCATTCAGATCCGTTGCACCGCATCCGTAGTGGCATCGCCGCCTCGTCATCAGACCCCACGGTCTCGTTGGCAAGATCCCTCTTGCCATTATCTTGTTTTAATTTATTTTTACCGTATGAATTATTCTGTATATGTATAGTTTAGTCCGTGCTAATTAATATCATATGTGCAGCTAACCGTTATATTTTCGGTGAATATTCTATAGTACAAAAATTAATCGTGATGATTGGATAGGTCAAAATTGATTTACGAATAATTTCGGACTGTCTGAAAGAAGAACTTATTTTTTTAGTATTTATTATGATAATGGAAATATTTTCTAAAGGAACATATTTAAAGAAAATAATTTATTTTGAGTAAAAAGTATTTTTGAATAATTGTTATGATTAAAAGAATGATTTTGGAAAAGAATATTTATTATTTATGATAGTATGGCTGATCGCTGTAGAGCGCGACATTTCATGTGCAAAACGACATCGGTTTCTAGTTTCATTCCTACCGTATTATTATTCTAGAAAATACGTCAGTACGGATATTTTGTATGAGGAGTTTGGATATTCAAGTAGTGAAGAAGTCCTTTTGTATGTATTCATATTATAGTAATTATTTATGCATTTCATGTTTATTATAGTTCTCATTTCTGTTTCATATACCTGCTTAATCATATTTAACATGTCATACTGTATTCATGATCCGTTGATGTGTTGAGAACCTTAGAAGTTCATGACTTAGTAGCCTTGTACGTCATGAACAGACCTAGTGACATGTATGGGTGTGTTGACTGAGTTTAGGTGGTGAACCAGAGCTATTGTGGACCTTGATTGTTGACTTAGAAAAGCAAGATGAGTTAGGGTGGGAAAGTCTATGTTTATATAATCGGATAAGACTGTTGATATATCTTTTAGGTTAGTCACAGTGGATCGGTGTCGCCACTGAGATTGGTTGGTTTGGTAAGTCACAGTGGATCGGTGTCGCCACTGGGATTTACTAATTTGTTGAGTCACAGTGGATCGGTGTCGTCACTGGGGGCTGATTGGTTGGATCAAAGTAGATCGGTGTCGCTGCTTTGGTTCATGAATTTATTGGTTAGATCAAAGTAGATCGGTGTCGCTACTTTGGTTCTTGAATGTATTTGATGCACGTGGGGGATATGCGAACAGTCAGTTATCCGATGATATGAGCGTTGACTCTGTGTGAGGTGTGAACCAGTGAACTGTTATAGGATGGCTAGTTACATGATTTGTTACCAGTGGATCGGTGTCGCCACTGGGGTTGGTTTGTTGAATCAAAGTGAATCGGTGTCGTCACTTTGGTTAGGATTTATGGATTCTTGTGAGACGTAGATCGCTTGTGTTTCTTTTCATACATAGATCGGGATTAATATTTAATTATTTACAGTTGAGACATATGGTATATACATGAGGGTTTCCTTGTTTGGATTATTTCGCTCGACGTACTACGTCTCGAGTTGTAGATATTTAAATATTAATTCCATCTAGTTGTATGACCTTGTTAAGTGGGTGATTATAGAATGGCTAGCTGCATGATCTTGTTACTTGGTTGATTTTTGAATTCTTCTAATTATTAGTGTTCCAGTTGTATGCTTCTATTGTTACCACTATCATCACATGCCCTATTTCTATTTCCGTTACCACATTGACTACGCATATTTTACCATACTGTTATTGTATTTGTTCCTGCCTTGGGGGATATTGCCGTGTGTTCCACACGCTGAAGTACTCCTGTTTTCTGGGTGTACGTCAGAATTAGGAGGCGGACAGCCTCAGTTCGGGATAGTACAGGAGCCAGATGATTCGCAGTAGGAGTGCCTTGCAGACGGAGTAGAAGACAAGCTGAAGCATAGTAGTTTTCTTCTGTAGTAGCTGATGAACACTAGAACTCTTTTATAGTATTTCTTTAGTTGATGATAGATTTAGTTATTTTATTTCCTTTTATTATGGACTATGTATTATTTATTTCCTAGTTGAACTGTTGTTGTAATAAGGGTACGTTTGATCCATATTTTATGTCTGGGATGATTTGCCATTGATGATATGTCTATTTTTATTCTGGGTTGTCTTTATATTCTTGCTATTGTGATCGGGGACCTGTGACTTCGCTTTGTTTTATTTCCAGACGCTTAGCGTATTAGATTGAGAAGAAGAGGTCTAGCACTTATCTCTCATCAGTCTAATACGTCGCGGGCGTGTTCACGTTCCGATTCCCTGGTATTTTGGGAAGCGGGGCGTGACAGATCTCCAAATTGACCTCTGCCTCTACCACCACCACGACCACGTCCACGTCCACGGAATCCGCCACGACCTCTACCTCTGCCTCTGCCTCGGCCACCAGAATTATCATATTTTTCCTTGTTAAACTCCCCCTTCACTTGAAAAGCCTTCTCATCAACCTTTTCAGATGTCCTATTAATTCTCTCCTCATATGCTATCAAGGAGCTATTCAGAATATCAAAGCCGTAGGTGGTCAAGTCCTTCGATTCTTCAATTGCAGAAACAACGTGATTGAATTTTGAGGTTAAGCTCCTCAAAACATTACTAACAACAGTCTCATTGTCTACATCATCAACATAGGTCTTTCTTTGACCCACAATTGCAGAAACCCTACGCAAATATTCTTCCACAGATTCTTTCTCACCCATTGACAGATTTTCAAAATCACGTCGTAGAGTTTGCAATTTAATGGAAATTACCTTTTCATCTCCCAAATACTCCTTCTTTAGGATCTCCCATGCCTCCTTTGAAGTGGTTGCTACTGCAATTTGTGGGAAGATTTCGTCATCAACGGCTTGCTGGATCATGAAAAGCGCCTTGGAATCCTTCTTGCAAGTGTCCCGTAGCTGCTGGCTGGACTCGTCTGTATCAACAAAACTGTTTTCCACCAAATCCCACAGATCTTGTGATTTGAAGAGAGTCTTCATCTTGAGACTCCAAAATTGATAATTTTGCCCCTTAAAATTTGGAATAAGAGGCTGAGAGGAAGAATTGATACTGTTTGCTGCCATTAATTTGCGATTACAAGAGCTTCTTTGAACTTCTGCGGATGGTAATGGTGGTTCCTCACTTCCCTCACACCTTTTTTTTTTGCCTTTTTAAAACCTTTTCTATCTCCTGCTTGTGGAAATAGTGGACCGTACCTGGAATGGGAATTCTCTCTTTCTTTTGGCTCTGATACCACAAATGTTGGTAAAGGAGGCAGAGTATAATAATGAGCAAACAGGGAAGCAGATGAATTCGATTCTTAAATGCATCATACATAAAACTTCAGTACAAAGCACTACTTAAATAGAAGTAGTTGGATAACTAAAAGCCAAAAAAACAGGATCACTAACTCCATAATGACTAACCACTAACAGCAAATGCAAATAACAATCTCCTAAATAATAGCAACTAAGTTTTGAATCAATCATTTAATAGATATTAATGGTGGAATCCAGACCTATCAGCACGCACTCTATTATGGATGACCCTATGTATCCTGTGAAATAGAGTGGTTTGGTGTTTTTAATCGACAGTATGTGTATGTCCCTTTTATAGAAAGTCACCCTGGAAAGGTCCCGCTCAACATGGTGGCGTCGTTGGCACACACATTCATCAGCCTTGGTTTCTCATAGTTAGATCTGAGCCAGGTATGACATACATTCATCAAGGGCTTCCTGAAGTGTTGCTTTGACTTCTAGCGTGAGCTAAAACAGCTCCCAGAAAGTAACTTTGGCCAGGATGCTAGCTAACTACACCATGATGTCGAATGTTCGAGATCTGTTGTGCCCTACAGTGTTGTTTTTCGGCGGACCTAGTGCAGGAACTGCTGCTGCGGTAGGTATGTTCAAACCCCCTGCCGGTTGATTTGAGTTGCCGTCTTGTTCGTATTGTCAAAGGAATTGTCTGCTGCTCCTTAAGCCCCCTCGGTCATTCAGACCAATCACGGCTACTAGGGCCTTAGCATTCTTGATAGCATTCTGCGCTGCAAACTCCCCCCCTCCAGACCCCTAAGGTGGCTTGTGCGGCTAGAATCTCTTTGATAGAATCACTAATCTCATCAATAGGTGTTTCATCGTTACTTTGAATGATAGAGACGGCGTTGCACATTGTCACGCCCCCAAAATGCGCAGCTGGTTTTGAGATGCATGTCAACGGCAACACGTGCACAAAGCACATGCTAAGCCTACGGTGCACTTCCATATTACAATAAATTTCATTTTAAAAGAAGCTTTATTGACAAATAAAGAAGTCTCGGAGCAAAACTACATTATCACAAGTTCACTCTAATGAGTCAAAAAACTCTTATTACATGTAACAACCGTGAATTTTGATACGTATTTAAATAAATTTTTCCAGTATTTAAAATAATATACTATATTTTATTAATAGTTTTCCTAATTTTAGGAATTTTTGGAGTTTTCAAAATAAATAAATAATAAAATATATAATCTTGTATTTTTTAATTCTGCTAAATATTAAATTACGGTTTAGTGATTTTTATCATTTGGTGATTGATATTATTAATGATCTTGTTATTATTAATGTAAACTTGAGTATAGTACATTAGTATATAAATATTAATAAAAAGATTGTTGGTTGATTATTAATTATTAATATAATTCAGATATTATGAGAAATTTCGAATTTTCCCCCCTCTTTTCTTCCATTTGAAATTTGAATTATTTCCTAATTTTTCCCAAATCAATTTCTAATAAACTTTTATACACCTTCCCATTTTATTTCCATATTTTCTCTCTCCATATATTTTGTCCATCTTTCCTTTATCTAAATCCTATCACAATTACACACAATCTTCCATATCTTTCAAATCTTAAATCAAATATTTTTCTCTCTCCAAATATTTTTTTTAAATCACAGCAATCCTATATCTAACCGTACTCCCCTATCAAAACTAATATATATACATATTATACCCTAACCTAACCTATATATAGGTTCTCTTCCTTCACGTGAACACCCCAGCCGTCACCTATTTCCTCTCTCTTCTCTCTCGTTCTTCTCCTCCGAAACCCAATCCCCTGCTCCGCCATCACTACCGCACCATCAACCGCCACCACCCCTTCGCCGACCGCCGAACCGCCGACTTCGCCGCTCGTCCCCGCCGCTGACCTCCGACCTCGAACCCGCGACCCGACCCCTACTCCCACGTCGCCGCCTGCACCCGAGCCTGACCGCCGTCCTCCTGTCCGCCTCCGATCACGTCCAGCCTCGCTGCCTCCTCCGTTCGACCGCCGTCGAGCCCGTAACCACCGCATCAGATTCGCGGCCAGCACCTCCCCGAGATCCGCCAGCGCCTCCTGCAGCCGCCTCCGACCTCCTGCTGTACCGCCTGCACCACCCCAGTCCCCTCCGGCCATCCTCCAGCCACCAGATCCACCGAGTCGTCGTCGCCATCGCCCTCCAGTTCGCCTCCGTCGAACTCCGCTTCTCACGTCGGATCCGATCCGCGTCGCAGGCAAGATCTTGCATCTATATGTGTTTGTTTTATAATTATTATTAGTTAATGATTAGTTAGATCTGATGATGGTGATAATGTCGTATTGTGAATATTTGATGTTGGATGTTGATACATAGTGATAGTTAGTATTTTAGTAATAATAAAGAGAAATAATTTTGAAAAAAAAATTAGAATAAGTAAAAAGAGAAAATAAAAATAGTTACTGTTCATATAGAATAATAAATAATAATAATATATTAAAAGGTTATTTGTGAATAATTATTAGGAGAAATAATTTGGAGAGTTTATTTTGTAATGGGTGATTTTAATCATTAATAAGTTAATGATTTTCTTTGAGGATTAGTTTAGCATTAAAAAGTTTAGTTCGACAAAAGAATCATTCTTGGATAATTATAATGATTTAAAAGAAACTATTTTGAAAATGAATTATTATTTTTAGAATAATTGTCTAGAGAAATGTTTTTAAATGAATTGATGTAGAAAGAGAGTACTTTTGGAATTAATTCGTAATTTTATGATAATTATTGTAGAGCACGACATTTCATGTGCAACATGACATCGGTTTACAGTTTTCCTTTTTCTGCATTATTATATTAGAGGATACTTAATTACGGATAGCTTGTATGAGGAGTTGGACACTTCAGTACTAAGATACTAAGGAAGTCTATTTATATGTGTTTCCATGCTGCAATAGATTGTTCATGCATTTGATGTTCCTTTGTAGTTCTTATTCATGCTTCATAATCCGGTTTAATCATTTTTAACATGCCATGTTATTATTCATTATCCTAGATGTAATGAGAACCTTAGTAGTTCATGACTTAGTGGCCTCGTGCGTCGTGAACAGACTTAGTGACACGTGTGTGTGCGTTGATTGAGATAGGTGGTGAACCCGAGTTTCAGCGAAGAATATGGTTGATTGCGGAAAACGAAAAGAGTTGGGTTGGGAAAGTCTTAGTTCGCATGATCGAATATGATTGTTGACTAACTTCCAGGCCACACCAGAGACCTGTTTCGTCCTGGGGTTGGTTTGATGGACCAAGTGACCTGTTTCGCCACTTGGATTCGTGACCTGTTTCGTCACCTGAGCTTTGCCTGAGTCCGGACCGGGCCGAGATCGGATTGCGTGTAGTCCTCTGGCCGCCTGTTTCGCGGGATTGGATGCGCGTAGGGGATGGTGAACAATCAGTCTTCCGGTAATGCTAACTTGGACCTATTTGAGAGATGGACCAGTGAGTCTTAGGATGTTTAGTGTTCGACCCAGTTATCGTTTTCACACAGTTGTATGTTCTCTTTAGATTTCCAGTTACTTGTACTATTGTCTTCCATATTAGTATTATTACCGTTATCGCATGGGTCATACGACCGCTATATTTGTTCATGTGAGATCTTGCCGAGTGCCATGCACCCTGACGTACACCTGTTTTCTCTGGTGTGCGTCAGACTTAGGAGATGGACAGGTCCAGCTAGATGTTGAAGCAGAACCAGTGTATGCCGAACCGGAGTATCCTTCTGAGGGAGTTGAAGAACAAACCGAAGCCTAGATGTGTTTTCCTCTGTAGTAGTTGATGAACATTAGAACTCGTTATCTTTTATTTCTTTAGTTAATGTCGGATTTTCATATATTGGTAGTATTTTCTTTTATTATGGACTATGTATTTTATTTCTGTCTGGACCTGTTTTGTAATAAGGGCATGTTTGACCCATATTTTTATGTCTGGGATGATTCACTATGGATGATATGTTTATTTCTTATTCTGGATTGTCTTTGTATTCTTGCTATTGTGAACGGGGACCTGTGATTGAGATTTATGTATTTTGACGCTTAGCGTATTGGGTTGAGAAGAAAAAAAAAGGAAAAAATAGTGTATATTTCTTCTCAATCTAATACGTCGTGGGCTTGTTCACGTTCCGGTTCCTCGTATTTTGGGAAACGGGGCGTGACATTAGATAAGCATTGTAGCATCACTAATATAACTATAAATCCAACATCAAACACTCTAAGGGGGTGTTAGTCAATTAGGACATTTTCATACAAAATGGGATAATTGTTAAAGTGGAATAATTTTTTGCTAGTGGGATATTTTAGTGGAATAAATAAGAAAAATTTTGTGAAGCGGGATATTTTGATAAAATAACGTGGGATAAATTTTTATAATCATGAAATATATATTTATGCATTTTGAATATATAAATACTATTTATGTATTTTAAACTTACTATTATTGATTGATAATTGCTTATAAGAATGTTCTTTACTATTAAATAACTTTTGGTTAGACTATAAGATATTGATAATTATTATTATAATGATGATATAATGATGGTGATAACCATAATAGGAAAGAAGTAAAGAAAAAAAGAAATATAAAAAATAAAAAATAACAAAAAATATGAGTTCTAGTTTTTTACCACCTAGTTCCAAGCTAAAACTTGGAATAATTTGAGAGACTAGAACTCTCATTTTTGTATAGAAAAATATAAAAAGTGGGATAATTTTGTACCATTATCACAATTCTAGTTTTGTTAGAGTTCTACTTAACTAACACTGTAAAATTTTATTCTAGTTTTAGTTCTATGTGACTAACACCTTAAAAAATTATCCCACAGATTATCTCAGTTCCAATTTTAAGTTCTAGGTGACTAACCCCCACTAAAAGATTCTTCTCATGTTCCAAAGCTCCGAGGTTTTAATAAAGCCATCTAATTTTCATCTGAAAAAGGATTGAAAAACAACGGGGGTGAGTTTACACTTAGTGAGCAGAAAACTTATCATTAGCGGATCAGTCAAGTTTAAGAATTTATCAATACTAAAATTTATATAAGCTATCGTCAAAAAGAACGACTGAGAAATGAATAATATTTCGAATAAGAGGAATTTCCAAGAATAGCATGTGACATTGTCATAAAAGAATATTCACAAATTTAAGAAATAATACGAATGAACACTAAATACTTTTATAACTGTAATTATCGATCTAAATTCACAATTACAAAACTTCCTCAGTTGTCACACTAAGGCTACGAAAATTATAGCCCAGTAGCATGAGAATGCACATCAAATCACTATAAGTTAACCCGGGGACAGAATGTACCTAGCACTACCATAAGTTGCCCGAAGGCCACTTAACTTTTGCCAAAAAAGCCACTTTAACACTGGTCAGTACATTCAATACCATATGGTGGGTTTAAACAAATCACTTCACTCCATAGTGGACTTCTAAGGATTTTTAACATTTAAAACACTTTTTTTTTTTGCTCAAAGTATCGCTCACAATTTTTACGTATACGAAAAGCATTATAAATGCTTAAACACATTTGCAAACTTTTCTCATATCAATTTCATGAAAATAGAATATTCATAAATCTAAACGAATAGATAATTTATTTTTATCAAATAGAACTCTTTAATAAATGAATTTGAATAGTAAATTTGAAATGATATATTTTCATTAATCTCATATACTAAACAATATTTATCTTGTAAAAGATAAATAGCTATTACATTCAAATTTGTTAACAACTACTATAAATGAACATAATAATATGTCTGATCCATCATTTCTCTATACAAAAATAAAATTATCATTTAAATAATATATAATAGAAAATAACCAATGAGAAGAATTCTACTCACCTCAAGAGATTTTGCAACAACTTGGAGATTCGTACTCCAAGAACCTACTCCTCGATCAAACCTATAATCATATAAGATGCATAAAAACTAAAGATTCTATACTCAAACTATTTTGGGTATAAAACTAATATTTTGAGTTTCTAGGGGGTTTCTGAAATTTATTTCTATTATTTTTTTAACAGACCTTGGATCTAACAGTAACTTTTCTAGTTTAATGGGTCAAAAGGAAAATCTTTCCATTAAATAGATTTCATGTGGAAATATTCCTTCATAGTTTCTGGACTTAAACAAATTCAAAAAAAAATCCAAGGGCTTAGGATAAAATTTCCTTTTCGTCTTCCTTGGGTTTGTTTCTTGTCTACCCCTAAACCGAAATTGTTTGATTAAGATTTGGCGGCCGGGTTACCATCTCTAGTGAGACCCTTAACCACAGCTTGGTCGGAGGTCACCGAACATCGCCGAAGTGACGCCGGTGGCAGAAAAAGTACTATTATTTTATACTTATATCAAACTTAAACTAGAAAATCAACAAAAAAGCCATACCTTTAGCTGCAACTTCTTCTCCTCTCTGATCCCAACATCTATATCATTTCATTTTCCTTTTATGCATAAGAATCAGAGAGAGAGAGAGAGCTCTTCTAATATATATAGGGTTTTCTCTTTTTTTTATGGCTTTTGGGTTTCTAAAATCCCATATTAATTGTAATCATAACTCTTTACTAACTTTAGTTTGGAACTCTTCATTTCTAAAAAAACCAGTAATTTACATCCTCCCCGCCTTAAAATAAGTTTCGTCCTCGAAACTTTACGTACCTTGGTTCTCAAAAAGTTGAGGATACTTCTGTCGCATCTCATCTTCAAGCTCCCACGTTGCTTCTCTTGCAGAGTGATTTTTCCATTGAACCTTCACATATCGAATAGTACGTCTCCTAAGCATTTGCTCCTTATGATCTACATGCGTTCTGGTTGCTCCTCATATGTTAAGTCTTCCTTTAGCTCAATGGGTTCTAGTTCTATAACTTGATCTGGATCTCGTATAAATTTCCTCAGCATAGATACATGAAACACATTGTGGACTCCAACCAAAGAAGGTGGTAAAGCAAGCCTATAAGCGACTTCACCAACACGCTGAAGAATTTCAAACGGTCCCACAAATCTTGGACTCAGCTTTCCTCGAATTCCAAATCTCTTCACACCTCTTCTTGGCGACACCTTTAAAAATACATGATCACCTTCTTGAAATTCTAAGTCTCTCTTTCTCCGATCAGCATAACTCTTCTGTCTACTTTGTGCATTTCGGATATGCTCACTTATCAAGTGAATTTTCTCTATAGCTTGTTGCACTAACTCAGGACCAAGAAGTTTCCTTTCCCCAACATCGTCCCAGTGTATAGGCGAACGACACTTCCTTCCGTATAGAGCTTCATACGGTGCCATCTTAATACTTGATTGGTAACTATTGTTATATGCAAACTCTGTCAATGGTAAATGCTCCTTCCATGATCCTTTCAAATCAAGGATACAACATCTTAACATATCCTCGAGAGTTTGAATTGTTCTCTCAGATTGACCATTTGTTTGTGGATGATATGCTGAGCTAAAACAGAGTTTACTCTGAAGAACTTTGTTACTTTGAATGATAGAGACGGCGTTGCATGCACATTCTCCCTTTTCCTTCTTGATTTCTTTAGGGAAATTCTCCAGAGTCTATTGCTTATCCTTAACTAGATCGGGATGCACCTACAAAGCCCTCCCTAGGTAGCTGGACCAGGTTAATCCTTTAGCATGTTGGCCATGAATGTCATAACTGACTACTTTTACTTCGAACTTTAGAATCAGAACCACTCCATTTAGTACTATTACATCTAGCCTGTCGCCAAAGTGAACTGCCATCATGTTTACCATAACTTTTTTTGTGATCATCCCTTAGTTCAACGGGTTGCAACTTCATGTAGGGTCTGAATCCTCTCCCTTAGGACAATGCAATCATAGGTAGGATGTTCTAGACATTAATGCAACCTTTGGTTTCTTAGGCTCGGGAAGCGGGATGAGTCTCGCCTTTATGAGGGCCTTGGCAACATCTGAATTCGAATCTTGTTTCCAAGCACACACCATGTTTAGATCTTGTCCCTTTTGGTAATTATTTATAAATTAGACATGTCCTCCCTGGTCTGGTCTTTGCAGAGGCACTTGGTGGTAGTTCTGGTTCCGGTGAAACTTGTTGTCAAAATTAAACTTATTAGCATGCAAATAAATCCGAAAATGATATAAACAGAAAATCTGGCCTGATACGGGAAGTAGTCGCGCGCAAGCACTGTCCTAGAAGATTGAGAACTCGCCTATCTCCCTAGCGCAGATGATCCCCTCTCTCCTAGCGGTAAAAGCCCCCGGAAACGGCCGGACTCTGTACTCGGGCGAGAGTATAGAGCTTCTGCTCAGATGAAGACGATTGCCCAATAAAAAGTAAACTGCAACAGAGAATTTTTAGAAAGAGAATTTTCGGAGGCAAAAGAGAGAGGAGAGGTTTCCTTTTCGTTGTTGTGTTTTCCGAATAGAGTCTTGGGCTGTATTTATAGGGTTGAGAGACTCAGAGCCGTTGAAAATCCCCGCAGCCGTTACGCACGTTCTCAAAAAAAACGCAGCCATTACCCGCACGTTCTCAAAAATAGCGTATAGTCGTTACCCGCATGTTCTCCACGTTACTAATTGCCGAGTCAAAAAATAAAAGGTCAAAACAAAAATTCAAAAAAACGGCGAGGCGTGCATGTGTGTTACGCAAAGGCCATATAAATTGAAAGCCCAAAACACCCTCTTCTTTGGGACCCTCAAAACCCAAAGGAAAGAGAGTCAATTTAAAGAACCCTCATACACTAACTTAGACCATGTGTGACTATTCATTGAAGGCAAAATTGTCTTTTCTCCCACAACATAGCCAACAAAACTCCGATCACTACCCCTGTTATTGTAAAACTGGCTGGTATTGTGATTATTTTTTTGCTGCCACCTCTGATGTCGAGCTTGCTCCTGTGGTAAAAGGAGCGTCAACAATCATTACGACCTTACCCTTGTGATCAGCACGGGGCATTCTGGGTTCAGCGATCGCTTTGCCTTTCCCTTTCTCCTACCGTGTTGATACCTCTCTGAGCCTAGTGGTGATGGCTTCTGCTTTCTCAATGTACTTTAACTAAGTCTCTTCAGGTAACAGACTCGATAGCTCCCATATTACTAACTATATATGTGTGGTTAGGGCCATGCATCTGGACACGCGTCAATGGTAAATTGCTCCGACATCGACTCCTTTAAGCTGTAGGCTGAGCTTATAGAGCTCTAAACGCAGGCTCGAATCTTTTTCTTTCGATCTGTACACACCTCACTTTTGGCCTTTGATGTGTCAGATTTAGGTCAATCTCATGGAACCTTTCCATGAGCGTACGTATGGACAACTTGGGGGGTAGACTACCAAATGATAGGAAGGCTGGTCCCATGAGAGTACCCACGGACAAATCTCTCTAAGAGAATGTCATTCTCTCTAGCTAAGCTAGGAACCTGCTTGTGATTTGAAGGGATAGATTTGTCTACGGGCAGAACCGTTTGCGGGCATGGGCGGCTTGAAAACTTCTCTTGGTATGACGCATATCATCCCATGCTGGCAGCCAGGTATATAGTCTCCCAAATTCTTCTTTTCACTTACTGGCTTCATCAATCTTGGCTATGAGGTGAGCAATGGCTGCAGCAACTATGGGGTCCATGATAGCGGAGAGTTCATGCCGGCCCACGCCAACTGATCAGTTTGAGTGTTCTTATTAGAGACTGAATGGATGGGGCCATTGGGCTCAGGCTATTTTTAGAGGCACGACTTGTTAATCCGACATTTTTGACATTGAAAAAAGGACAAAGTTAGGCGCCGAAATTTGGTTAGATTTAGGCGGGGTTTGAAAATTTGAAAAGGTAGCGGGCCCCACCACAGAAAATTAATATAAAATTAGTGCAAAAGTGTTTTCCCAAACACTATAAATAGGCCTAAAAACTCTTCAGAAAAAATCATCCCAGAAACAACTCCTCTTATAGAAGAGTGAGAGAAAGGAAAAATAGAGAGTTTTTCCTAATATCAAGGAGAGGGTTTGTGAGAATTTTTGGAGTGTATCTTGATCAAGAGAGGGTATTCTCCTTGATCTAATTCTTTCGGAATATAAAAGAACTGGGCGTCATCGTTGCACCGTGGAGTAGCTTCAGAAGAGTGAATCACGTTACATCTGTGAGTACTGTGATTGAACTTGTGTCTTTATTTTGTGATTCAAAAATCGTTTGGGTGTGTATTACGTCTCCGTTCGAGGCGTTCTTGTTGACGTATACCCTAACAACTGGTATCAGAACCTGACTTAGAGTACGTATATCTGCTTATCATATGCTCTGTGGCTGCCACTAAAAGTGGATCCTCCACATCAGAAAATAAGTTAGATTATTATTTACTCTTTAAAGGTACTAGGAACTATTCACGAGTAAGATACTATTCATAAGTACTATTACTATTCACAAATACGGTTCGAGAAAGACGTAATCTTTCACCATGGGATCTACAGTTGAAGAAAACAGGATTCGAATTGAGAAGTTCGGCGGCCAAAAATTCAGGTATTTGAGGATGCAAATAGAAGACTATTTGTACCAGAAGGATCTCTTCCTACCCCTCCAAGGAAAAGCGGGGAAACCTGAGAAGATGGACGACGATAAGTGGATAGAAGAATATTTGTACCAGTATTTGACTGACAACGTTTCATATGCGACCACCACCAAGGAGTTGATGGAGGTCTTGGAAGTGCTGTATGAGAAGCCGTCTGCTTCAAATAAGGTGTACCTGATGAAGAAGCTATTCAATCTAAAGATGCAGCAAGGAGCTCGCGTGGCGGACTTCTTGAACGAATTTCAGACTGTGGTGCAAAAGCTTGCTGCAGTGGATCTCAAGTTCGACAATGAGATCCAAGCTCTTCTTCTACTTTCTTGTCTACCAGATTCGTGGAAGTATATGGTGATGTCGGTAAGCAACGCCAATGGCAATGACAAGATGAAGCTTGACACGGTGATTAGGACAATTCTGGATGAAGAATCTCGCCACAAAGTCTCAGAAGCTGAGGCCTCTAGTAGTGGGAGTATTCTGCATGTCAAGACACGAGGGCGTGCACAAAAGAAGGGTAGGGATGACGAGGCTGATCAAAGACTAGAGGGAAGTCTAAAGGGCCGGACCCGAATGGTTACGGTGAAGGGAAGTTCTTCAGATATGGAAAGAATGGTCACTTTATATGGGACTGCAGAGCTTCTATTCTAGCATCAGCAGGGGATAATCATGCTGACAGTGCAGCCAATCTCATGCACGAAACAGATTCGGATGCGCTTCTCCTATCCCTAGAAGACAAAAGCGATGCATGGGTCATCGACTCTGGCGCATATTTCCATGCAACCTCACAACAAAAGTTGCTTTCATTGTTCGTGAAGAAGGACTTGGGGACAGTCTATCTTGGCGACGATCAACCTTGCAAGGTTTCCGAGAAGGGAAATTGCACCCTCAAGATGGAGGGCAGGACCACCTTGACACTGAACAACGTTCGGTATGTACCGGATCTCAGGCGGAATCTTATATCAGTCGGGCAACTGACCGACTCCGGTTACAGAGTATTCTTCGACCAGTGAAGCTGGAAGGTGTCCAAGGGTGCCCTGGTAGTAGCACACGGCAAACACGAGGGGTCTCTCTACATCGCCAATGGAAAGATTGACTGCTTGCTTATCGTAGGACAAGCATCACATCACCCGCCGACTGCATGACTTGGCATCGGCGACTTGGCTACATGAGCGAGAAGGGGATGCAGATTATGGCCGCGGGAGAGAGGCTTCCAGGTCTGAGCAATGTCGATCGGACTTTCTGTGAGGACTGCATCCTAGACAAACAGAAGAAGGTGAGCTTCAACAAGACCGGACCGACTCCAAAACTACAGAAATTGAAGTTGGTACACACCGACGTGTGGGGACCTGTGCAAGTCTCATCTGTTGGCAACTCTCTTTACTTTGTCTCTTTCATTGATGATGCTACTAGAAAATTGTGGGTGTTCTTCTTGAAGCACAAAATCATTTTCAAGAAATGGTTTGCCTATGTGGAGAACAAAATAGGCAATAAGCTGAAGTATCTAAAGTTTGATAATGGAGGCGAGTATTGCAGCCAGGAGTTCGAGAACTTTTGTTCGTCCTATGGGATTAGGAGACTGAAGACCGTCCCAGGTACATCTCAGCACAACGGAGTGGCAGAGCGTATGAATCGCACTATCTTAGAGCGCGCTAGAAGTATGAGGATCCACTTCGAATTGCCCAAGAGTTTTTGGACCGAAGCTGTCAATACTGCTACATACTTGATAAATCGTGGGCCATCCACGGCTCTCTGTTATGGGATACTAGGCTTGGACTGGAAAGAAGCTGAAGCTAGAGAACTTACGAGTATTTGGTTGTGATGTCTATGTCATGACCAATCCTGCATACCGGTCAAAACTTAATCCAAAGTCAAAGAAGCTCTCTTTCATCGGCTATGGAGAGATGAGTATGGGTACCGTTTCTGGGATCACGATGCACACAAGGTGGTGCATAGTCGTGACGTCGTGTTCCATGAGAATGCGGTAAACAAGACCAAAGCGATGAGTGGGAGTCAGCTATCTCCCTCTCTTTTCTCAGGTATTGCTAACAGTGAGGACGACGGTGAGATACCAGTCAACATAGAAGACGGAGACCAAGAGAACGTGATGGATGCACAACAGCAGAATCCAGCAGAACTGTCGATCGCAGTTCACAAAGCTCCAAGAAATCCAAGGGTGCCAGAGAGGTACCTATCCACCATGAATTATCTTCTCCTGGCTGACAGTGGTGAGCCAGAGAGCTATGAGGAGGTACAACAGACTGGAAAAGCTCAGGGCAAGTGGGAGTCTGCCATGGAGGAAGAAATGAAATCCTTGATAAAGAATAGGACTTGGGAGATCGTAAAGCTTCCAAAAAGGCGAGAGGCTCTTCACAATCGGTGGATTTATCGGGTCAATGATGAAACCGATGGACGGAGGCGCTACAAGGAGAGGCTTGTAGTGAAGGTCTATGAGCAGAAAGCTGGGATTGACTATTCTGACGTTTTTGCTCCCATCGTCAAGTTAACCACGATCCAGACTATGATGAGCATTGTGGCAGTTCGAGATCTCCATCTAGAGCAGATGGATGTGAAGATGGAATTCCTTCATGGAGATTTAGAGGAAGATATTTATATACATCAACCAGTGGGCTTCGAGGAACAAGGCAGGGAGGACCTCATGTGTCGCCTGCGCAAGAGCTTGTATATCATGAAGCAAGCTCTGCGACAGTAGTGTAGGCGTATAAAATTGCCTATAGGTCCCACAACACAGCTCGACGATGCCGATTCGACAGAACCGACCATCGGGCGACGTATTCAAGCACGACCGTTATCCCGCCAACACCGAAGCCAAGCCATACGCAACGGAGCAGGTTAACGAGGCGACGAAGCCAATAAATCGCACCCAAGCAGTGGAATGCATCCTCTCGCACGCGGAATCAAACCAATCACCGAGTCATCTAAACAAGAGCGAACTCGGTGACATAACGATCGAATCAAGATTGGTTTCGGACTCGAACTCAGAAGAGGGTTTACTGCCAAATCAGGAATCGGATCAAAACGAATCGAATCCGAACAAGTCAACCACACAACCGAATCGAAGTCCAGATCAACAACGAATCGGAACCCGGACAACAGAGGACCGGAAACACCAAAAACCGAAACAACGGAACACCTAAGGGGGCTCGGCTTGGCCGAGCCACCCACAAGTGGCTCGGCCAAGGCCGAGCCACC
>BQKN01059885.1:55527-87179 GCA_022839385.1 Asparagus kiusianus
AGCGCAATGATGTCAATGAAAGAAGCAACAAATTTTCCCGCGAACAAGTAGTACATGAAGTTCGAGAACTATATGGAGGAGAACGGTTTTCTCAAATGCGACACAGACCACTGTTGCTTCATCAAGAGATATGGTGAATCCTATATGATACTCTTGATTTATGTTGATGACATGTTAACTGCTGGGCCTGACTTGGCCTGCAATGAAGAACTCAAGAGGCGTTTCTCCGAGTGCTTCGAGATGAAGGATCTGGGTCCAGTAAACCAGATTCTTGGTATAAGGATCATCAGAGACAGATCAGCACGGAGGTTGAGGTTGTCTCAGAAGGCCTACATTAATAAGATTCTTGAAAAGTTTGGCATGGAAAAAGCTAAACCGGTGAGCTCGCCTTTTGCAAGCCATTTCAAGCTATCAAAGACCCAAGCACCAGAGACTGTTGAATAACATGAGTTCATGGCCAACATACCATACGCATCTGCCGTCGGGAGTTTGATGTATGAGATGGTGTGCACGAGGCCAGATATTGCACAAGGAGTGGGAGTTGTGAGCCGCTTCATGAGCAATCCGGGGAAGCACCACTGGGGTGCGGTCAAGTAGCTTCTACGCTACTTGAGATGTTCGTCCAACTGTTGTCTTGAGTATGGCGGGGCAGATTTGCAGCTAGAGGGCTTTTGTGATGTAGACTACGCTAGTGACATAGACTCAAGAAGGAGCACGAGTGGCTACATCTTCATCTTGGGTGGTGGAGCAATAAGTTAGAGATCCAAGTTATAGGATACTATGGCTTTGTCGACAACCGAAACGGAGTACGTGTCTGCAGCAGAGGCAGTAAAGGAGTTGCTATGGTTAAAAGCTTTTCTTCTCAAGCTTGGGGTAAGTTTTGAGAAATACTTCATCCACTGTGACAGTCAGAGTGTCATTCACTTGTCAGAGAAAGATGCATTTCATGCTCGAACCAAGCATGTTGACGTGAAGCATCATGCTATACGGAGATGGAAAAGCAGGAACGAGTTCAAGTTTGTAAAGATTGATACGAGGTACAATCCAACCGATATGCTGACTAAGCTAGTTCCGCTTGAGAATGTGAGGCTGTGTGCAGCCTCATATGGCCTCCGTTGAGAACGTTAAGGACCGTGCAAAATACCAAAGATACAAGACATCCGGATGATGCAACCAAAAATGGTGTGAAAATATGATTGATACTCAATCAAGTCTTCAAGTGGGAGATTGTTAAGCCGACATTTTTTACATTGAAAAAAGGACAAAGTTAGGCACCGAAATTTTGGGCAGATTTAGATAGGGTTTGAAAAATTGAAAAAGTAGCGGCCCCCACCACAGAAAATTAATATAAAATTAGTACATAGTGTTTTCCCAAACACTATAAATAGGCCTAAAAACTCTTCAGAAAAATCATCCCAGAAACAACTCCTCTTATAGAAAAGTGAGAAAAAGAAAAAATAGAGAGTTTTTCCTAATATCAAGGAGAGGGTTTGTGAGAATTCTTGGAGTGTATCTTGATCAAGAGAGGGTGTTCTCTTTGATATAATTCTTTTGGAATATAAAAAAACTGAGCGTCGTCGTTACACCGTGGAGTAGCTCCGGAAGAGTGAACCATGTTACATCTGTGAGTACTGTGATTGAATTTGTGTCTTTATTCTGTGATTCCAAAATCATTTGGGTGTGTATTACGCCTCCGTTCGAGGCGTTCTAGTTGACATATACCTTAACACGACTTCTACGGCACATTCCTCCCACCGGATGGGTATGTACATTTAGCGTGGGAACGTTCGTTTCTAGGGGAACATCTGGTGGCATTCTGAAAATTGAACCTCCCTCATTCAAAGTCACACATCCAAGGATTGCAAGAGGTGGGTTTGTTTCTTTGATGAGGTGAGCCCTCCCATTCGAATGAGTTTGGTCTTACTAGAAGTGGATGTTAACTTCCTTAGCCTGTATATCCTACTGCTATGTGGCGCAGTCAGTCTACCTCTGCTTGTCACATACTTGTATTTTATCCTGCAATCGCGCCATCAGTTTTCCTTGTTGATAGACCATTAATAGGATTGCCTCACGGGTGACTTCTTCCTCCTCCATTTTTTGAGATTGCTTGAAGACAACTTTGCGCGAGCATTTTGATTTGGGTCCTCATTGTCATCCTCTCTCCTATTTCATCATTCAGGGATGATCTGGTGTCTTATGGGGAAGATCCAACACTCTTTATGCAAGGATTTCGATGTCTTGACCCATGATGGGTGTCCGTCCGACCAGCCATGGTTATTCTGACCCCTACACAATCGTGAAGTTTTTTGATCCACGTGGGGTTTGAGGTGATTTCGTCTTTCTGACTCAGATTGAAGAAGAATTTAGATAGCCACACAAATTTTTCTCATCGGGCAATGTCACACCCGAGATGTTTAATCTTGGTTCGCTAGGCTTAGAATCTTTGGTTCGCCCTCTGAATGACTAAAATGCACTTTGATAAGAGTTTTGTAATTTTTAACTGCCTACAATTATTATGTAATAATACTAACTATAAAGGATATCATACATGACACTGATTTCATCACTTACCTATATTTCACAAACTAATCTCATGGTCATGTTTGATATAAAAAGTTGGAAACACATTATTCAGAAAATATTTCAGGTAAAAGAATGAGAAAGTTTAACTTGAAGTTATGCACAACTTGGAAAATTTAACAAGCCCTTCTTACCTCACCCTATGTTTGGAATCATATGACGGGCACGTCACTAGGCTAGGCAGCATATGCAGTCGGGTCAAACACACCACCCAAAAGCATATACTTAAGCTTGTTAGAAAGATCGATACATTCATCTCAACCATCATAACCATAACAAATTCATAGAATTATACATAATCACAAATGTAGGAAAACTGATATACATCAAAAGCAAGTATATAGTACAAATACTCTGCGGAAGCAAAGAGTACTCAACAAAAATAATCAACAAGTCCCTCAAATAACTGAACAACACAACATAAAAGGATATCACAAGGCTCATATCTGTTATCCTAGCAGTAAAATGATAGCAAGGTTTCTCAATCATACAAGTCTAGAGTAACAATTGAAAAACCCAGAGACATCATACTATATAGCAGAAGGAATAATAAATATAGCCCACATGATAGTAGAAACTGATAACCGAGAAACTGGGATAGACACTGGATGAGCTGACTGACAAGCTGGTCAGTGGAACCTCATCTACTGAAGGTCAGTAGAATCTAGGGTGCCTAGAAGCAAAGATGCCATGTTTGGATTCACCACTAGTGTGAAAATTAAGATGATTAGAAAGTCGTCTAGCAATTAGTAAAATGAACGAAGTGGTTTGTGCACATGTAACGTGTACCATGAATGCATAGCACGTATAAACATAAGAAAAGTAATATAACTATATCACTTTATTTCCTTCATGGATAATAAACATGCATCTCAAAATTTAGATTATAAACAAAACTAGAAAAATCAAATATGTAATAACAACAGAAACCACAAAACGAAAATGCACGTAGATCCTTGGGTATGATGTAAAGGTAGTGTGTGCATCTAACTATTCTTAGATTTTACTTAATCTTATTTAGTAAAAACCCTCATGGGATAATGTGTGTTTGGTGCACTCGCTAAGAACGTTACTTAAATTCTTATTTGACTTGGTTTATGTGCACAAACTCATCTGGCACTGGCACTCAAACACAACCTTGTGCTGCTCATTGACTATAGATGTCAAATTCTCTCTCACTAATTAAGCCACATGAACTTTTTCATTACTTAGTTATACATGATATGCCATGCACTAGGCCCGAATAACTCAATCCATAGAGAACATCCATCTTTGTGGGTACCCTCTCCGACTAGGTTTCCAAAGCAAACGAAACATCTTGTCAAATATCAAAGCAAGTTATTCATGACTTGATACACACAGACATCTAATCTCTTTCTTGGTTTCTCTTTCTTGATTTATCATGCTTTACACTTATCAAGTTTTGGTGGTGGAGAATCACGAGCCTCCACTCACAGTCGTAATGTATGCTTGCCGAGAACTTTCTTGATTCAAACAGAAAATATTCTTGATTTACTGTTTAGAGAGACACGCCTAATACCCAAAGCTAAGAAATCATCATTATATGTGTGTGTGTGTGCGCGAACGCGCGCAGGCGGCGCTTCCATGCGTGTGTACACACACACACACACACACACTGAGAGAGAGAGAGAGAGAGAGAGAGAGAGAGAGAGAGAGAGAGAGAGCAATATGGAGGAACTTGGTACCAAGCACAAGTTTTTGTGCTTAGTAGTATGGTGGTTTATTCTCATCCACTCATTCAAACGGGAGACCGTATTCACACAGGTTGGAGAGTGAATGAGAATGAGACATCTCACTACCAAGCATAAAATTTGTGCTAATCAAGCAACTACTTTATCATCTAAGCCATCTCAACTCTAGCGTAATCACTATCTCATGCTACTCTATAATAACCGCAGCCTCCATCCCCTCTCCACAGCCTTATTTTTCTATAACACTCGAAATTAGCTAATTACATAATCAGTTGCTATATTTCATAATTTTGAGTATTTCCAAAGATAAAAATAAGTGATTTAATCCATGAGTTTTTGGCTAAAGTAAGTGAATACTAATATCCCTTAATTTTTATATTACAAATTCTATTAAGAAAAGAAATTTGAATTCTACAAATTATACTTTAAATTCTGAAAATTTTACACCAAAGTTTAATATTGATAAATATAAACACATCGATAACAGGCAAAATTTTTGAAGGAAATAAACTGTATATATAATTTAGTGCAGGCCAATGAATAGCCCTTCCTTTAAAATACAGAAAGTTCTTTGTATTACCCATTAAAACATGTCAATCTCTGAATATATAGTTGATTATCTTGTTTTATTGTATTTTTATACACCTATGTCAAATAAGTTTCATGCAAATAAATGATTAATTTATCCTATTTTGTAGAAAAAATGAAGGAAATAAATAAAAGCACAAATGAAGGTACCTAATCCTAATTGAAGCTCAATGAAGCCTAAATAAAGCCCAAGAAAAATTAGAGCAAAGTGACCACGATAGCTCATCGTTAAAGGTGTTGTAACATGTTTTAAGTGGAAATGTGCACGATAATTTTATTTGATCTATCTGAGATCATATAATATTGTCCGTCTTTCAATTATGTATCCAATAAATTAAGTTTGAGTCAAATCGGAATTGTTGGACTCAAGATATAGTCATTTTAGTGAACGAGTGGCAGAACTGTAAATATCCTAAAATTTGGTGCAAAATTTTCTAGCTTACATCACTTGGCATAAAATTGTTTCTTGGGTACAAGGTTAATCCAATGGCTCATATTAATTTATATAATCTATAAATATGGGTAAAGAGTGAGGGTGAGAGATGTGAAATATTTATATTCTTTTTTGGGGGATAGGAGGACTACTCTTAGAGAAGGTCCGCCAATATTGTAAAACTTTAGTTTTGCAATAAAAATAAAAATTATTTTTTTTTCTCTTCAAATTCTTCTTCTTTTCTTGTATTGATGAAGACGAGAAAATTTTCCTTTGGTCTACACAAAGCGCCAACTCCTTGCAATGTGAGTTTCTTTTAGTTTTTAAAATTTTATTGCTCAATTAGAATTGCCTGCTTAGAAAATATTTTAGATTTAATTCACACTTTGATTTGCTTGTTTAATTTAGGATTTAATAAAATATATTGCTAAAATTCTTGGGATAATTAGGATAAAAAAGAAACTAGTATAACTTATTTATTAGAATTATAATTAAATTTGCTCTCTTTTATGCCTTAATTATTTATGTAGAGATTAATCAATTAAGATAATAATTGATAGAATATTTTAATTTGATAGGTTATACTTTCTTTAAGTGGTTTGATAATCTATCTTATTAGTATTCTAGGATTATTATTTTCAGTTGACTATCCATGCATAAAGTTCAATTTTATTTTTAGAATCTATCTTGATAAGCTATGTTTTTTTTTTCAATTAGATTGATAGGTTATGTTTTTTAATTCTAAAAATAAATTTAAAAAATATAATTTCTAGATCTAATAAATAGTTATCTAGTGAAATTTATTCTAATTTCCTAGTTTAATACTCTAGCCCTTTCTCTCTTTTATTCCTAAGTTTTGTCAGTTGTCATCTTTTATTTTATTTTTATTTTTATTTTTTTGTAATGTCTTTCTAGTTCTTCTATCTCTTCATTTTCTTTCCCCTTTTTCTCTTATTTTTCCTTTTATTTCATTTTTTTAATTTTCTCTTTTTTATTTACATTTCTATTCTCTCTGCTCTCTCTTTCTATTTCTATTTTCTTTTCTTTATCAAAAATCTAAAATACCCTTTTCAACACTTTTCCATAAAAAAAAACCCCTCTTTTCAAATAACTTCTCAGAAGGAAAATTTCTAATTTAAAATTTTTTAATAACCCCTCCTTATGGTTTGACATTTTTCTATATTTTAACCTAGTTGTGCACTTGCAACGCACATGTTTTCTCACACAACAATAGTAAGTAAAGAGGGTTATTTTAGGAAATTTGGGTCCAAAAATAACCCTCTTTATTTACTATGTGATATCAAAGTAAATATCTTTACTATGATAACCCTTCCTAAAATAACCCTCTTTATTTACTATATATATGCAAAGATTGACCTTTTCAAATGTGTAATTTAAAGAACTTTCTATATTTTGAAGGGTTATTTCTTGGCCTACACTAAATTATATATACAATTTTTTCCATCAAAAGCTTAGGCTGTTATCGATGTGTTTATGTTTATCAATATTAAACTTTAGTGTAAGATTTTCAAATTTTAAAGTATAACTTGTAGAATTCAAATTCTTTTATTTTAATATAAAAATTAAGAAATATTAGTATTCACTTATTTTTCCCAAAACTTTTCCCATTTGTTTTCCCTAAATTTCTCTCATTTTCTTTTTATTCAAAAAAAATCCTCAACATAACCCTCATTTTAAACCTTCCCTAAATTACCCTTCTCTGGATATATAGTCAAGGTTTTAAATATAGGATATCGGGAAAATATCAAATAACCAAAATTTATATCGGATTGCGAATATCAGCTAAATACTAGAAATATGTGGTAAATATCGGAATGACATAACAGATATTTGCATATATAGTACAATACTCTAAAATCAACATACTTAATGAAATCTAAGCATAAAAAATAAAAATAATATATGTTTAGGATCACTAATCAACTTGTAAAACAAACAAAAGTACAAATCAACATTACAACATTTCATCTAATTTTTTCAGCCAAAATGTCATTTGATATAATGGCAAAGTCATGATATCTCGCCCTAAAATTGCCAAACACGGTATATTATTTTGTGACAAGCCAAATAAAAGGATGTATCAGTCAACATATCAACTGAGATATCGAACATATCGGGAATATATCACCCAAAAATAGCTTAAAAGCAATAAAGGATATTTACAAACCACTGCGACAAGCCTTGTAAAAGGATAAATCAGGAGATATATCGGGCCATGTCGAGGATATTTAAAACAATGTACATAGTGCATAAAGAGGGTACAAATGGAAAAGAAAAAAAAGCCCACAATATAGCTTTTCTACAAATATGTATATAGATAGAAACAGTGCATGTCTGAGATACTTGATGAGTGAGAGAGAGAGAGTGTGTATCAAAACATAATAGTTATTCAGATACAGAAGAAAGTAATATCGACAGGTAATATATGCTGACATTGCCATCAGAATTTCCTATTTTCTAACTTTTCTCTCTGAAACCAAATTCAAAAACTTTCTGGATTCAAAATGTTATTCCTGAGCAAAATTTACATACATTCATACTTCTGCAATCATAGAGGCACAGAATACAGTATTTCAATTTAAATAGAACAGAATATCAAGCTGATTACTAATTTAATAGAACAACCACCACCTGACTTAGAATTGTATCTGCTCTCTTTTGGCCATGTTTCAATCTTCTCAAAGTATTTGACTGGAACTACACCATCAAAGCCCTCGGTCAAGATAACTTTGTTATCTGAAACATAAAGCTTCATTCCATCTGAGAAGCATAATTATTAGATTGCATTAGGATAATATTTATTTTATTACCCTAAAATATGAAACAACAATCAAGGTTATTACCCTAAAATATGAAACAACAATCAAGGTTAAGTTATATACCTTCTAATGCCTTTTTCACATCCAAGAAAATTAAAATATTGACATCCCGTCGCATGCCTTCACGAGGAAAAAAATCTATTATACATTGTAAAAGAAAAACTTCTTGACTGTCATCAACAAATTGCAATTTATGAATTGAGAGTTCAAGAAAATTCTTAGATTTGAACCTAAGAATATCAGGAACATATAACAACAGTATATATGTAGTGAAGGCTCTGATGCACACTCGCTGCAAAGGAGATTCATCCATAACAGACGGAGAACATTGAAGTAACTCTCACCAGTTCTTTCCTTTCCTTTTCAATAATTAAATTGAACTTTATCACCTGACTTCTAAAAAGTATGTAATACAATGAATGGTTTAAAATAGCACGTTGGATAAAGATAAAGCTTCGAGATTGACAATTCAATCGCTTAATCTTGATCTAGACAGTGCAAAAAGTACTTTTATACCAGATTTTGTTGGAGTCAAAATATTTTAGACGGTAAAACTACCCCACTAGCTACGTAGACCATCAATTTTGATCTCACTTGATGGACAAGAAATAAACAAAAGAAATACTCGACCTTCGTTTACAGGAGTTTCAGATAATTCAGGTCATGTTTGATGGTGCAGATCTTCTATTTGCATAGGATATTTAGATGCATATTCTACATACTGACACGTGTATATACATTTTTGAGTCTTTAATATTCTCATGATATGACTAAGAAACTAGTTAATTCCAACTTGCTAAAATGCATGATATATGAAAAGTTGGATAAGCTGCTTCATTCCATATATCTTCATGCTATTACGTTATTAAAAATCAAACCATGCAACTCATACTAGTGCATCAAATGGTGGCCAAATCATTTTTTCTCAAGATAAATAATCTCATAATTCATAAACTAAAAGTTAAAAAATTTCATATTTAAGAAGTTGTTTTGATCAATATGAACGGAGTGAATATTCAATTTCTAACATATCATCCACTTTGGTATGTTATATACCATGAATCATTCAATTTCTAATGAATTGCACAGTACTGAATGGTGTGTTTTCCAACATATCATGCACTTTTGTACGCTGTGTTCCATAACATATCATGCACTTTGATGTGCGTGCGTGCGTCACAGCGCCTTTTTTTATCTCACAAGCTAGCCTTCCTGTGCGACACTTAGTTACTCTGGCTCACTAGAACGGCTAAGCTTAGCCTAGCAAACAAAACACACAAGAACACTAGAGAACTTTAGAGGGAACTTGAGATTTCTATTACTCAAGCTTGTTTGGATACAAATGAGCTCCCCTTTGGTCTCTTTACATAAGAGAGGCTCCCGTTTACATAAATGGCCCGGATTTCTCTTCTCGAAAATTTTATACATCCAATGATCAAGATTAATCCTCTTGAGATTCTATACAAATATCTCTTATGCATGAATATACAAGAATATTCAAGAATATACATTAACATTCTAGAGCCTGGTTGACGTGGCGCTAATGTAAGCGCTAACTTGGCGAGAGAAAAAGTTGTATGTCACACGCAGGTGTGCACGTGCTTGCGCGCGTGTGGGCGGGTAGGTGGGGTGTGCGTGCACACTTCTTGTGTCTGTGTGCGGGCGTCACGTGAATGCGTGTGCATGTGCCCTTGCATGTGGATGGGTGTGAGGTGGGTGTGCTTGCGTATGCATGTGTCATATGTGCATGTGTACATGGTTGCATGTGTATGTTAATGTGTGCTTGTGGGCATACTAGTTATGAAATGTCACCTAATTTAACAAAATGAGCAACCAAGAGATGTCAATGACATGTGATTAGCAGGATGATCATTACCACTAATCTATCTCTCAGCAGCTCATCAAAAAAATGAGTAGCCACAACATACCCACTTTTCCATATACATATATATACCCACACGTGTGCATAGGAAAAATTTGTTTAAGTTAGACGGTTCATGTTGCTAAATTATCTACCCAGATATAGGCCGGTGGCAAAGCGCATCCTACTAGTCATACTCGAACTAGTGGATATCACGACACTCTAGGGGAGAGCATACGGTCGGTTCGGCCGGTTTTGACCATCTTGAATCAAACCGAATCTAAACCGAACCATCGGACAAACTGAACAAAAACGAGCCAAGCGGTTTCGGTTCGGTTAAGTCAGTTTTTGCTCCACCACCATGAAGCAACTTGCAACAATAGACTCTTGCAATCCATTAAGCATAGACCCCATTGTCATGGTAAATACAAGATAAAAAGATAGATTGGAGATTAAATAAGTTAGAGGTTGAAAAAGAACCAAAAGGTGATTGAGGAATAAGCTATGATGATCGGTTTGTTATTGATATTTGGCAAGAAGGTTGAAGGAGAGCTTCTCTCTCTATTATTCAGTTGATTTTTTGGAGACAGCTTACAATTTTCCTTTTTCTTTCTTTTTTGATGAAAGGGACAACTTGAAATTAGTTTGAAATGATGTTTTACCGTGAGACTTCATATTATGCATTGAGTAGGCTTACGGACTTGGCAATGGTGTAACGGTGAGACTTTGAATGGGTATAGTAGGTGGGACACACAAAGGATTAGAATGAGTGAAGTATTAACGTGAATCCTTAAGTGAGGTCGGTCAATTTGGTCCGGAGTGAGTTTACTACAGCTTAAATGAAACCTAAGCCAGTATTCAAACTGCACCGAACCGCTAAAAGTCAGACGGTTCGGTCTTTGTTCGGTTACAACCAAACAATACTCAACGCTACCATTCTCTTTTAACAGCTTGGTTAAAGAGGTAGCAGCTCATATCCAATAACTTATACACACAGACACACTGCATCCCCATTCCATCACATTCAATAGTTACTATGTCAGACACTTTGAAAAAACTTCTAACACTTGACATCTGTGTCTGGTATAAGGATAACACTGAAATGAGTTCTTTGAACTGGATGAAACAATTTCAGAGAGACCGGATCATCATCATCATGCAGTTTAACATTCTACTCAAAAGGAAGCCAGGAGGACTCATATGTAGGAATGCTATGACAAGCACTTACCATCGGCCTCAAGCACCAAATGGAAAAGATTTTTTGAATAAAATCCAGAAAATGATTAGTGAGGTTTATCTTTTGGGACGTTGAAGATGGAAGGAAGAAAAGATGAATGTTGTAATTTACGATATCTTAACTAAACATGTGTGTCCTTTTGTTGTACTTCTCTTTTCTGTGCATATGTCAAAGCTTTATTTCAGTGTAATGCCACCCTAAGCATTCTAAAATAATGTAGTTTTGTATGATTATTTTAGAAGGGTGAATGATGAAGGCAAGATTTAAATCTGTCTTTCTAAATTAATTTAGCTTTTCAAATTTTACCCATAATTGTCATGCAGGATTAACTTACTTTACAGTAGATATCAGAATTTTAACTCATGAAGGTAAAAAGAAATTACAACCGTAAAGTGATAATAAAATATGGAGAACATACCGCTAATTACTTCGCCATCTGCAGGCAAGCCACTAGAGAAATGAACGTGTAATCTTGACATCCGCTTTAGTCCCGATTGCAAGATTGATTCCAAGTTCTTCTTATAGGTTCCATGCACACAAACTGTAGTATAAGGCCATTAGCTTTTGAAGGAAAAACTGAGTATTTTTTCTTACTTTTAATGAAATATTTACAGCCTAATTTATAAAAGATGTGGCCGGCATTCCAGCCCACCAAATAAGGAAACAGAATTCCTTCAAATAAGGAATCCTAACTAAAACTGGAAAACAGAAACTAAATCTAATCTTTTCTAAAACAGAATCTAAATTTAATCTTTTCTAAAACAAAAACTAAATCTAATCCTTTCTACACTCCCCCTCAAGTTGGGTAGTATATGTTATACAAACCAAGCTTGAAGTTCAATTCATCAAAAACAGCTCTTGGAAGTGCTTTGGTGAGAACATCAGCAATCTGCTGTCTTGTTGGAACATAACTGAGTGAACAATTCCGTTGTTGACCTTCTTTGAGATGAAGTGTTTGTTGATCTCAATATGTTTTGTCCTGTTATGATGAACGAGATTTTTGGCTATGCTAATAGCAGGTTGGCTCTCACTAAACATCTTCACTGTATCCTGTGTTTGAACCTTGAGTTCTCTTAAAAGCCTTTGAAGCCACATTCTTTCACATATTCCCAACGCCAAAGCACGATACTCTGACTCTGCACTGCTACGAGAGACAACAGCTCGCTTTTTGCTTCTCCATGTGACAAGATTACCCCAAACATATGAGCAATAACTAGTAGTTGATCTTCTGTCTGTTAATTCTCCTGCCCAGCTAGCATCAGTGTATATTTCTACTTTTCGTTTTTTCAGACTTTATGAATAGTAGACCATTCCCTGGAGTCATCTCCAGGTACCTTAAGATTCGATTTACTCGATTTACTGCTTCCATATGATCCTCATTTGGATCATTCATGTGTTGGCTTACTACACTGACTGAGTATGCAATGTCAGGTCTAGTATGAGACAGATAGATAAGCTTACCAACAAGTCTTTGGTATCTTCCTTTATCCACGAGACTGCTGTCTCCACTCCTATTCAGCTTCTTATTAGGGTCCACAAGTAGACCTGTTTCACTTAGTAAATCTAGGATGTATTTTCTTTGGGATATGACAATTCCTTCTTTAGACCGAGCCACTTCCATGCCTAGAAAATACCTTAAGGTCCCAAGGTCCTTGATTTCAAACTCTGTAGCCAACATATTTTTGAGACTGATAATTTCCTGTGAATCATCTCCTGTCAGAATGATATCATCAACATATACTATGAGAATAGCAATCTTTCCTCTTGGTTTGCTTTTGACGAACAAAGTGTGATCAGCCTGACACTGGTGATACCCATTAGCAGTCACCTATGTTACCCCGACACGGCCAAATTGGCCCCGTACCCGTGTCGGGTACGTTTTGGGTGCGGATCCGTACCCAAACGGCAGGGACACGACACTTGAAGGCGGGAGGGGGGGGGGTAAAAGTTACGAACCTAAAGAGGGAAGGCAGTCGAGGGAGGAAACGACGATCTTCGAAGGACAACGAGCTTCAAGGGATGACGAGCTTCGAGGGAGGAGTCGACAACGAGCTTCGAGGGAAGAGTCGACGACGAGATTCGAGGGACAACGAGCTTCGAAGGAGTGAACGACAAGCTTAGCTTCGAGGGAGAACATTGAAAACTTTAGCCCTAGATCTCCTTGGACTCGGATCTGATGGAGGAGAGAGGAACCGATCTTCTTAGACTCGGATCTGAAGGAGAGAAGAGGAGGAGAGAAGAGGAGCCGATCTCTTAGATCTGAGGCGGCGGATAGGAGCAAAGAGAAAGGGGTTAGGGTTTTTTTGTTAGAGGGATGGGTTTTGAGTTAAAAAGTTGGGCTTGGGCTTGGATTTGGGTTCGGGTTAAAAAACCGATTTACACTTTTATTGTTTTAAATAATTGGGTGGGCCATTTAGTTTTGAGTTTGGGTTTGGGTTTAAGGAGTGAGCTTATTTCTCAATTTGAAATTAAACATAATAAAATTGCTATAGTTATTGAAATTAAATATAGTAAAATTACTATAGTTAATATAATTGTTAATTTTTAATATATATATATATATACATATATATATATATATATATATATATATATATATATATGAGCCGTGTCCCCGTACCCTACTTTTTACAAATTTACTGTGTCCCGTACCCGTACCCGTACCCGTGCCCGTACCCGTACCCGTACCTATGCAACCTAGGCAGTCACTGTCTTAGCAAACCTGTCAAACCAAGCTTGTGGAAACTGTTTCAAACCATACAAGGACTTCTTCAGCTTGCACACTAACCTGCTGTTTGAACTGGTTTCCATTCCTGACGGATAGTCATATAGACTTCTTCTTTAGATCTCCATTAAAAAAGACATTCTTTACATCAAGTTGGTATAGAGGCCAATCTTGATTCACTGCAAGAGAGAGTAAAACTCAAACTATGTTGAGTTTGGCAACGGGAGCAAATGTCTCCTGGTAGTCAATCTCATATGATTGTGTGAAACCTTTGGCTATAAGTCTAACTTTGAATTTTTCAACACTACCATCTCCCTTGTATTTCACTGTGAACATCCACTTACAGCCAACTGGATTCTTGCCCTGTGGTAGTTTAACTAGAGTCCATGTATTGTTCCTTTCTAGAGCCAGAATCTCCTCTTCCACTGCCTTCTTCCATGCTGGAATTCTTAGAGCTTCTTGTATTGAATTAGGCACCTGCACGTTGTCAAGAGTGGAAACAAAAGCCCTGTATGGAGGAAGCAATTTTCCATAGGCTACATACTTCTCAATGGGATGACCAGTGCACCCCCTAACACCTTTCCTACGAGCAATGGGCTGATTCAAATCATCAATCATAGGAGCATGAGCATCATATGATAAGGATTCCATACCATCATGATTGTCAGGTGCAGGAGGACCCGGTTCTAATGATTGAGAATCCTGAGTTCGATGATGTCCTGTATATGCTCAGTAGGTCTTCTCCTTCTATAGACACGTAGTTCAGGATTGTGAGTGTCAAGTTGTGGCTGATTTGAGTCAAGTGGGGCTGTTTCAGGCACAGGAATAGGCACAGTTGGAACTGTTTCAGGATTGTGAGTGCCAAGTTATGGCTGAGTGTCAAGTTATGGCTGATTTGAGTCAAGTGGGGCTGTTTTAGGCACAGAAGCAGTGACTGGTGTTTCTGGAACAGTTTCAATGATAGGGACAAATTTTGGTTGAGTAGACATATCATTGGTGTCTGGAAGAGGATCCCAAATCTGATATTCTCTTGAGTTCTCCCCTTGAATGTCAGATTTGGAAAAATATGATTGATTTTCAAAGAATGTCACATCCATGGTGTTGTATACTCTTCGAGTGATTGGAGAGTAACACTTGTATCCTTTCTGGTTGGGGGAGTAACCAATAAAGATACACTTAAGGGATCTTGGATCAAGTTTGGTGCATTAATGTTAGTGAATGTGAACAAAGGAGGAACAACCAAAGACTTTTGAGTGGTAGGTCAGAAGAAAAAGAGCAGATATGGGGATAGGCATTAAGAAGTATCTGACGAAGGGTTTGGAATTTTAGGACTCGACTAGGAATAATATTGATGAGGTAGGTGGCAGTAAGGATGGCTTCCCGCCAGAAATATTTAGGAACACTGTTGGTGAGCATGGTGGCACGGGCAACTTCTAGTAAGTGTCTATTTTTCCTTTCTGCCGCCCCATTTTGTTGTGGGGTGTCAACACAAGAACTGATGTGAATGATATCATGTTTGGAGAGATAAGAACCAAGAATAGAATAAAAATAATCCCTGGCATTATCAGTCTTAAGAATTTGGATCTTGCTTTGAAATTGGGTAGAAATCATGGAGTGAAAGGATTAAAATATTGTGGATGTTTCTGATTTTTCTTTCATGAGAAAGGTCCAAGTAGTTCTTGTGTGGTCATCTATGAATGTAACAAACCACTTAGCCCCATTAATATTTTTGATACGTGAGGGTCCCCAAATATCACTATGAATGACAAAGAATGGATGTGAGGGTTTGTATTGTAAACTGGAATATATATTTCTAGTATGCTTTGCAAGTTGACAAATTTCACATTGATAAACATTCGAACTTTTATTGATGAATAAATGGGGAAACAACTTCTCTACATAACCAAGGCAAAAATACCATAACATAACTTGACTTTCAATTGAAACTGAATTGGAAACAGACACATAATTTAGAACACACTTGACTGAATTTGATGTAGGACCAAAACCTGACGATTGAACTTGTCTACCAAGGAGATTATTTTCTTTGAGCAAATACAGACCACTATGCATCTCAGCCCTGTCAATCACCTTCCCCAAATCCACTGCCTGAAAATCACAAAGATTGGAATAAAACTTAGTCACGCAATTGAGGTCACGAGTAAGTTGACTGATGGAAATTAAACTACAGTTCAAGTTGGGAACATAAAGGACAGAAGAAAGCAGAATGTCCTTTGTCAATTGAACTGATCTGATTCCTGCCACTGGTGATAAAGAGCCATTAGCTATTCGGACTCCAGAACTGCTAGTGCATGGCCAGTAATTTTTGAGTAGGTTGATGTCTCTAGTTATGTGATCTGAGGCTCATGAGTCGATTATCCATGGCTTTGAGGATTTATTTTGGACAATATGGGCATAGGATAAGATACCTTGGTGTGCAAGGAGACTAGTGTGTGGTTCGGCAGGTGCTTGAGATGGTTGTCCGGAACTCGATGCTTGACTCAGCATTTTCTGCAATGCTTCAATCTGCTCTCTGGTGAAAGGATTGTTCTTTGTGGTGACTGCAGCATTTGCACGGTTTTCTCTCTCAAACCGAGTATAGGATGGCTTCCAATCTGTTAGTTTGTCATGTAATTTCCAGCAAGTAGCCATGACATGACCAAGTTTCTTGCAATGGTCACACCAAGGCCGCCCTTTTCCAGACCTATTGGGTTGAGAGGAATTGTGGGTGAACAAAGCCGAGCCTTCCACTGCAAGTTTATTTTCTGTCAGCATTAATTTCTTTCTACTTTCCTCTCTTCTAACTTCTACAAAGGCCTCTCTAAGGTTAGGAAAGGGCTTGATTCCCATGACTCTCCCCCTGACTTCATCTAGATCCTTATTTAGGCCAAGAAGAATAGTCCTTTTCTGCTCAACAATCTGCTTATACAAAGCAGAATATTCAGCACATTTCCAGGAATAGGCCTCATACAGATCTAATTGCAGCCAACAACGTGTGAGGGTGTTAAAATATTGAGTGACACTCATATCTCCTTGTTTGAGGTCATACAATCTTGTCTCAACCTCAAACAGTTCAGAGGTATTTTCCGTGTTTGAGTATGTTTCACGTACAGCCTCCCATATGTCCTTGGCTGTCTTGTGAAGCAGAAAACTTTCTCCAACTTCAGTGGTCATGGAATTTATCAGCCAAGACATAACAAGATGATCATCAGTCTTCCAGGATCAGTGTTTGGGATCTGCAGTCTCCGGAGCCACAATTTTGCCGGTGAGATGTCCATCCTTCCCTCTGACGCAAATATACATGAATACAAATTGAGATCATTGGAGATAATTCTAGCCATGGAGTTTATGGTTTGTGACGATATTCGAGGGAAAATCAAGGACCGAAGGGACTAGGGAATTGACCTCGGATCTGGAAGTTGTTGGCTTTGTATTAGGATCGGCCAAATATACCAGACCTGAAAGCTTTATAAACCCGAACTTTGTCGATGGAGAAACTGCAGCAATTAAACAGAACCTGCAGGAAATTTCGGTGGAGGGAGTTCTCTGTTTTCTTGAAGAATACACGCAGCAAAGGAGCAGAAGGAGCAGGAACTTTTTGAGGTTTTATTTTCACGTTCTACTAAACTAATCAATTGTTTACATATATATAGGATTAAGATTACAACTCCAATCTTATCCAATAACTAATAAAAACTATCCTAACTAGTATTCAACTAATATTAGAACTCTATCTAATAACATGGATTCAAACTAACAATTCTATTCTAACTAGGACTGATTAACAACTCACATTCTCCCCCTTAATCTGGACTAGACTCTAAGTCCCTTACACCTAGCAGCTCCCGCATCTCGATGAACTTCACCCTTGCTAGTGCCTTCGTGAGAATATCCGCTCGTTGCTTGCTCGTGCTCACGAACTCCACCTTAATCTGTCCTCGCTCAACACACTCACGAATGAAGTGAAATCGTGTGTCAATGTGCTTGCTTCTTCCATGGAAAACTGGATTCTTCATCAAGGCAATCGCGGACTTGTTGTCGACGAAGAGTGTAACCGGCTTGGGCTCACTCCCAATCAATTCGCTAATCAAGCTCCTCAGCCACAAGCCTTGGCACGCTGCTGCAGTTGCCGCCATAAATTCTGCCTCACAGGAAGATAATGCCACCGTCTTCTGCTTCTGTGATGTCCAAGTGACCAAACTGTCACCTAGATAAAATGCCATGCCACCTGTGCTGCGCCTATCATCAACATCTCCCGCAAGATCACTGTCAGTGAATCCCACCAACTCTTCATTGCCTCGACCTCGTTTGTACACAAATCCGTAGGACACAGTACCCTTCACGTATCTCAAAATATGCTTGACCACCTGTCGATGCAAAACTGTAGGGTGCTCCATGTACCTACTCACATTCCCCACGGCATATGTGATATAGGGTCGGGTGTGAGTTAGATACCTTAAGCATCCGATAATGCGTCTATACTCCGTCACGTCCACCGGTGTTCCTTCAGAATCCAAAACCCTCTTAGCATAGGCCACCTGCCTTAGCGCAATGCAATCATCTCGCTGATCCACCTCGATACCAAGATAATAGGAAAGCAATCCAAGGTCACTCATCTCGAACTCCTTCATCAGCTTGTACACCCATTTGAGACCAATGGGTTTGGAACCCAGCGGTAACTCCGTGAGTTTCCAAGTCTTGTTCTTCTCGATGGCCTCCAATTCCTTCTCCATGGCAGTCCGCCATTCTCGATTTGTTGAAGCCTCAACGTAGCTCGCGGGTTCGTCATTGATGAGAAACAACTCCTCTTCTGGGAGATCAATCACCTCCGTCTCTGCATAGATATCCGCAAGGGATCGATAGCGTACGGGAGTCATAACTACAGCTTCAGGGGGTCCGAACGCGTCCAAAATAGTAGGGTTCGCTGCCTCTGCAGCAGTTTCTGGACCTGCAGGAAAACAACTCCTGGTTTGGCCAGCAGTAGTGCCAGCAGCCTTGGGTATTCGGCCTACAGCAGTACCAGCAGTAGCAGCTCCTGCAGGCGCTGTTCGGTGTGTCGGCTGTCCAGTCTCGTCTCCGATCAGCGCTTCTACAACTTGAGTTCCTGCAGCAGGTGTTCCAGCAAGTGTTCCAGCAGCAGTTCCAGCAGGTGTTCCAGCAGCAGCAGCGCCCAGCTGCATTGTGTTGGTTCGGCCAGCATGAATTCCTGCAGTGGGTGTTCGGCCAGCAGCTTGGAACCGAACTGTCTGCTGTCCAGTTCGGACTGCAGGAGATGCACCGGCTGCTGCGTCGACTGCTGTGCCGCCCGCTCTTGATTCCTCTTCCGCTGCGAGCTCTACCCCGCTGAGTGGTTCTACGTCTCCATCCGCGCTCCATTGCCATTCTTTTCCTTCCTCAAACACGACATTGTTGAGGGTCGTAGAGGCGATGCGCTTTGCTTCCTTCCTCTACACCAATATACACCATTGTTGTGCTCCGATCGTCGAGTTTCTTAAGAGAAGGACCTGCAATCTTCACATGCGCTACACATCCTGCAGAAAGTTGTGGACTAGTTCGGGCAGCAGGTGGCTGCCTTACTTGTTGTGCCGGCTGTCCAGGTTCATCTCCGGTCATCTCCACTGCATCATGAGCTCCTGCAGGGGCTGTTCGGACTGCTGCAGCGCCTGCAGGGGCTGTTTGGACTGTTCGGCCAGCAGGAGTTCCTGCAGGGGCTGTTTGGACTGCAGGAGTTCCTGCAGGGACTGTTCGGCCAGTTTGGATGGACTGAAATCCGCCGGTTGTTGTAGTCTTTAACTCTATTCTGTACAATCGGTTAGTTGAACGTGTCACCTTCATCAAGAGAGCACCGTTCCTATCAAACACCCTCAGGAACTCACCAGAAATGACAACGTTGCTTCCATTTTCAGTCATCTGACCAAGGCTAATAATGTTAGATTTCAAACTTGGAATATAATATACCTCAGGTAGTAGCCTTTGATCGCCGTTCTTGCACTGAAAGAGGATAGAGCCTTTCCCCTTGATCTCTATCGCGGATCCATCACCAAACTTGACGGTTCCCTTGATGTTCTCATCGAGCTCCTTGAACTTGCCTCGGTGGCCGGTCATGTGATTGCTAGCTCCGTTGTCGAGGTACCAAACGTCGTTGGCAACTTGTGCCTCCCCCGCTGTGAGTAAGTTTAGCACCACCTTCTCCTCATTAAGTAGGATGACCTTTGATGATCCTTCTAAAACAGTCATCATCAGGGTTGGTTCATTGTCATATGCACGGGTAAGATGAGCCTCCTGTTCATGATTGCGGAGTTGCTTGTGACACTCCGACTGAAAGTGCCCGTATACTCCGCAATTGAAGCATTTGATGTTGGACTTGTCTCGACCACCGCTTGTGCTACTCTCCCCCTCCTGGCGAGCTGCACCTCCATGGCCGAAACCACCTTCTGGACGTCCTCCTCTGCCGCCGAAACCGCCTCGGCCTGCCTGGCCGCCGTGCTCCCCTCCACGGCCTGCCTGGGCAGCGTGGTGCTGCTGCCCACTGCCGTGGTGCTGCTGTCCGCCTCGGCCTCTTTGGCCACGGCCACGCCCACGACCGGCCCCGCGACCTCGTCCTCGTCCGCTGCCATCATTGGTTGTAGGTGCTGAGAGGAAGCCTCCACCGTTCTTCTTGCCCCTTGCTTGCCACTTCGCATGCGTCAACAATAGGTGATCGTCGTCGTTGTTTCGAAAGACACGTGCCCTCTCCTCGTGGGCTTTGAGACGCCCGATTGCCTCCTCGAGCGTCATGTTGTCGATGTCCCCGAACTGTTCAATCGTGGAGACGATAGTGAGGAATCTCTCCGGTACCGCCCGAAGTAGTTTTCTAACGACGTAATTCTCCTCCATCTCGCCGCCTAAAGCCCGGATCTTGTTGACGACTCCTGTCAACTTTGTCGAAAAATCGTCGACGTTATCATTCTCCTTCATCCGGAGAAGTTCGAACTCGGACTTCAAGGTCTGCACCTTCGCGTTCCTCACACGATCCGCTCCTAGGTGCATTGTTTTCAACGTCTCCCATGCCTCTTTTGCCGTTTGCTTCTCTGCGATCACCATCAAAGTCTCTTCAGGAATCCCCTGATAGATGGCCGCCAACGCCATCTGATCCTTCCTGTGTTCCACGGACACGCCTGCCGCGGGCTCAATGGCATCCCACACGTCTTGAGCCTTCATGTAGACTTTCATCTTGATTGCCCACGAAGCATAGTTGTCCCTCGATAACGTCGGGTATTGAAGAGTGAGCGAACCCACCTTGGTCGTCATCTTCTCCGAACTCGTCATCTCTTCAGATCTTGGTTGGTACTTAGGCATACACCGCTCTGATACCACTTGTTGGCTTTGTATTAGGATCGGCCAAATATACCAGACCTGAAAGCTTTATAAACCCGAACTTTGTCGATGGAGAAACTGCAGCAATTAAACAGAACCTGCAGGAAATTTCGGTGGAGGGAGTTCTCTGTTTTCTTGAAGAATACACGCAGCAAAGGAGCAGAAGGAGCAGGAACTTTTTGAGGTTTTATTTTCACGTTCTACTAAACTAATCAATTGTTTACATATATATAGGATTAAGATTACAACTCCAATCTTATCCAATAACTAATAAAAACTATCCTAACTAGTATTCAACTAATATTAGAACTCTATCTAATAACATGGATTCAAACTAACAATTCTATTCTAACTAGGACTGATTAACAACTCACAGAAGTAACCTCCGAGGAAGATGTCTGTAAAGTCATGCCGTATTTGGTCATGGTAAAGAACAAGAATGGCCAGATGAAAGGGGCAGACAGATAATGATGAATGAAGAAGAATGACTAGGGCATAGATATTTGCTCTGATACCATGAAGGAAAAACTGAGTATTTTTTCTTGCTTTTAATGAAATATTCACAGCCTAATATATAGAAGATGTGTCCGGCATTCCAGTCCACCAAATAAGGAAACAGAATCCCTTCAAATAAGGAATCCTAACTAAAACTGAAAAACAGAAACTAAATCTAATCTTTTCTAAAACAGAATCTAAATCTAATCTTTTCTAAAACAGAAACTAAATATAATCCTTTCTACAGCTTTTTTGCAGCTTGTTATATACATTATGAGTGCTGAAAATTTAGGGGGGAAATCGTCAAGAAGTTTCTTCTCCAGAATTTTACCTGGTACTTCATCAGCTGAGAGAATGGGCTTCAATAGGCTCTCGGAGCTTATAGTCTACAAGGAATATGGAACAATTAAAAATGAACAAAACTAAACCGTAAAAAGATAAATAAGCCACTGGAAGTTGCTCCTAGTAGGAAACAAGTTTTTGAGCAACTAGGGATCAAATAATACAAAAACCCAAGGTCTGAAGGCTCGGATTCAGTCCCTCTTATACAGCTCAAGAAGCGGGTTTCAGTAGTTTTAGATGTTCACTCTTAGTTTCCATTTGTGTATTTATTTATTTTTGGATTGTATAACAAAATTAATAGACCATTAGTTACAGTTTAGATACAAAGTCTTTAGCCAATGGTGATTGATCTTTTTTTCTTAAAATGTACAGGATAACTATTTGGGTCATATGTAAAAGTATATTTAACAACTCAAAAACAGTTAGCTACTGTTTTCATTTTTGGAACCATTCATTTTTTTAATATATTGGGTGAAATTGTATATAACTTTGAAATATATAAACAAGGTTCATTGTCTAAACCAAATATTTACACAAGTTCCATAGTGGACCTGTTAAATCATTATTAGTTGGTTTTTTAGAATTTCAGTTGATCATTTAATTTTAGTTTTGATGGTACGTAACATAGATGTTAGGAAACAGCCCAAGGTTTATTGATTTATACTTTCACTGTTTTCAGGTCAGCAAAAGAAAACTAAGCATACCATATGTTAATTTTCGGTAACTTGATTTAAGCCTACTATGCAAACGCTTGAGGAAAAAGAAACACCAGTCTCATACATGTGCTTGTCAGCATGTGTGATTTGCAATATTTGCATATACAGCAGGGGTGTTTTATGCTTGTTTCTGAGTCATCTCATTCGTTTGACTTCCCAGAGTCAAAACAGTAAGCATAGCAGGAATCACTGGACCTATTCACTAGATAAAAGAATTGAAGTTCGTAATTCGCATGTATGTGAGGTCATGGCCGATTGCTAGAGAAGGTAGAATAGACTTTATTCAATCTTACCAGGCTACCAGTTAGCTAACTTCTAGCCACTTCAGTGACACAAAACTTAGCTTAGAGAATTTACGAAGTACAGTCACAGCACTTTACAAATTTCTTTGAAGCTTTCTTTTCACACTTTGGGAGCAATCCTAAGCTATTGACATGTAGCCTTCACGTGTGAACTAGTAGAATACTTAACAGAAAAATTACAAGTTCTATGTGACTGTGTCTGGCAGTGCCCCAGGTGGTGGTTGTTTTCTTTTTTTTCTTTTTTTCCCTCTTTTGTGGATGGGGGTTGGGGGTTGGGTGGGGTATTACATCAGTGCAATCACCAACTTTAAAATTTGTGTTGGAAATTTGTTGCAGTCTCCTTACTCCCCATATGATCATGATATTAGATGACCTTTTATGGGAGTTTTCCACTATCAGGTATAGTGGCCGTCCTCATAGGGAACCACTTGGATGCTTCAACTTCATCCTGAAATTTCTCTAGTCATCTCCTGTGATTACTCTGTTTAATTTATGCAGCTATTTCTAAAGTAAGTGATTAAAATCAAAATATTCATGGTTTATCTCCAACAAGTTATACTAAAACGTAGAGTCCACTTAGTTGGCCAACATTGTAGCTGATCTTAGGGCTCTCTTCATGTACGGGTGATTTCCTATAATCCTATCTACAAGAAAAAGAAAAAAGAACATCCTGAAAGCAAACAGCATCATTGACCCCTAGCTCCATATTTCGTAGAGAGAATCATATGATAAATAAGTTTATCATATGTGATGGACTTATGGTAAGAGAAGAATCTCTGGATAAAATGAAAAACATGTTGACAAACTTAAATGGCACCCAGAGAAAATAACGAACATGGTGGCAAACTGAAATAGCACTAAGTTCTAGTCCTTGGTTTCTGAAACCATAACAATGATGTGGGTGTCAAGTCTAACAAATTCCAAATTACAGCCACAAACAAATTTATATAGCAGACGTAGTCAAACATTCCTGCAGATAGTAGTGCAAGTCAAACTCCTATCAAGCTTTATACTCTATGGAGGAAACCTATTATATATCTGCATACACATGAAGTATAAGATAGCATCAAATTATAACCTCATAAAAAGAACATAAAATATGATACACAGATTTACTTATGTATTTGCATACACGTGGGAAAGCTTCATTCCAAACCAGTCTTGCTTAATTTATGGAACTTAAACAGCATATCGACTTGCCAAAACATTTACCGTTATTGAGTGGCCCTGATTCGCACGAATAAAAAGCTCTCCATTTTCTTCCAAAAGGCTAAACCGCTGCTTATTATCCTTCCTAACTGCCTGCTTAATTTACAACACAGACAATTAGTTGAAATTAGCATAAAGTAAAGGGCATTCCGAGTAGAAATTAACTCGATGGAAAGGCTTAGTAAACAAGAGTCATGCCATGGCTTCAAGAAAATCACCAGAAATAGTTCAAAAGTATAGTTTAGGTTTCCAACTGGTTGTCAATCGTCTATATCTATCAAGACGGAGGAAGGAAAAGGAGGAGAAAATCCCAATTGCTAACTGACTGAAAAATCCGTCAAATGTGTGTTCTTATTTATTTATTCTTTAAATGAGGATCCATTCAGTTGATGTAGCCACCCAAATGTCATTCACATTTACTATATCCATAGATTTTTCTTATCATAAATTAAGTATTTATGATCAGACAATTATTATAAGAAAGGCTAAAAGTGCAGTTACGAGCTACCTTTAATCTTCAAGTATCAGTTTGGAATATCTATTAGAATTCAACTTTACTCCTTACAATGAAACGTTAGCAGCAAGAATGAAATTATAAAAATGAAATACACACCAAAAGAGTGCCACTGAGTGAGGAATTTCTTATCGACGCTAAGCATTGTAAGTTGGTGCAATTAGAATTTAACTTTACTCCCGATGTTTTAAAAGCAAAAGGTGAGGTCAACGCGATTAGGTCCTATGTTGCATGAGGCGAAGGGTGCCAAGAAAGGCGATCACCTGATCGAACCAAGGTGATAAATATTCAAAAACAATCATAGACAATATAAATAATATGAAAATATCAATAAATAGCAACAAGACAACTTAATCAGTGCCAAATTTTCAAAATCACAAATCTAATAATTTATAAACCATTTTAATGAAGTAGTAAGTAACAAATACTGAATAGTAGTATTAACTAGTACTGCTAACCTAGATTATTAAGCAGCAAACTTTGAACTTTAAAGTTCAAATTTTGGCATGTCCTCAAAATGATATAGGTAATAAAGTACATTATAACAAAAAAGGTAAAAAATCGACCAAGAAAAAAGAAATATAGAAATTCAATAACATAAACAAACTTTACTTTGTCGGACACCTTTCACACCCTCAAAATTCTAAACTAGAGAAAACATCATGCATCTTGCATCACATGCCTTAGGCAAACGTCGCGCCTGAGGCACCGAGGCAAGGTCATGAGGTGCTAAGGCAAGCTATTGAGGCACCAAAAGGCGCTTGCCTTAGTAACATTCATCGCTTGGCAATATGCAAGGCGCTAAGTTATAAGATCGCCTCGCCTGAGCGCCTAAGACACTAAGGTGCATCACCTTTAAAACACTGTAATTACTCTTTACAATGAAATGTTAATGACAAGAATGAAAATTATAGAAATGAAATATTCACCAGAAGCGTGTCGCTGAGTGAGGAATTTCTTATCAACACTAAGCACTGTAAGTTGGTGTCTCCTAATTAAATTTTACAAGGTAAAACAAACCTCCAGTACTATCTGCTTCCAGAATTAAATCCAGAATATGTCCATCTCCAGGATGATAGATCACCTTCAGAAAGTTTATGAAGGATTGACACTTGTGATCAGATGACGTCTAAACATGATGAAAAGTAACAGCCTAAGTGCAAAGTGCCAATAGGGAGGAGCAACTGGTATCTTAATCAACTTAGCACAGGAAATCTATGTAATTCTTTTGGCATAGATTTATGATCGCAAAAAATGGCTGAAGATAAAAGTTGGCAAGTTGGCAGCACCAGAGAAGATCCGGGAGGAAAGTCATTAGGTTATAATTTCAATTGCCAATTATTGTGTAAAAAATTTATAATCAAATGTATCAACCAGTTTGTGTTTTAGAAGGCCATTTGATGTGACAAAACATATCAGCATAATGGTGCCAGCAATTTATTTTGGACATAATCTTGAGTTGAGCTGCAAACTTTTAGAAGCATTTAGATTTGCAAACACTTCTGTTTATTGCACTGTAAATACCACTCCATAATAACCACTATGCATGCAAGTTTAAAAAGTCCTTGATTGTAATAGTTTGTAGAAAATTACTGAGCAACAGGTTACTTCGAGAAGTGGATTTTCATATTGGAAGTTCAACCATCCGATTCTAACTTCAATTATTTGCATTCTTATGATAACCTGACCAACATAGTTCACTAATAAAAATATTCATAAACATACACTATATACCTAAAATCAAACGAGAAACAAATAATACAACAAGAAGTAATAACATTAACATTATGAGGTAGCAAAGAACTGACCTCTCTAATCTCTTCAATAGTATGCGACCTCAATGGAACTTTCGCGTAAGTCGTCAAATTCAGCAAAAGCAGATCCTTAACTCGAACGAACCCATCACTCCTCATATCTAGCTTCAGCTCTGTAGCCATATGCCTCAATACCCGTGTCCTGAAACCAAGCAATCAATCATCCAAGCTAATGAGGGGGGGGGGGACAAAAAGAAAAATTCCTACAACAACTCCAAATTTTACATCAAATTTCACAAAACCGCCTGAACTGTGAGATGAACTGCACAATTTTTGAACATGAAAACTTAAAGAGGAAAAACCTTTCAACTTTCGGGAGTTTCACAACGTCCCTCTGAGCATTTGAAAATTTCTATCCCAGAGCAAATACCATTACTAGAGTTTATCAAGCGAAGTTTTTTGTTACCGCCAAATTTGTGGAACTTTTTTGAAACTTGTGCAGATCATCGCAGTGTGAAAAGCGGTTTTGTGAAAATTTGCACCCAAACCAAGAAATCAAAGAGAAACTCACAGCAGTCTTCCAAGCGCATCAATCCGATCAGACCCGACAGCGCCGGCGCCGCCACCGCCGCCGCGACCTCGACCTCCCCCGCTACAAAGAAACCCAGATGGGTAAGTAGAGAATGAAGCAAGGAGTCGAAATATTAAATGGGTCTGGTTCAATTTTAATTTGTCTTCTGCACCTAGAAAATGTACCTGGACTTTGTTGTTCAGCTTTGTAGTAGTAATAAGAAGACCATCAAGGCAACAAATCACATACATCTTTGGTCTCAAACATGGAGACAGTTAGGTCTCAGACAAAGGTAAGATCGCATTAAAAGGCATCCCGCTACTTCCATCATCTATTCTCTATCAAGAGGTCTTCTGACAGGTTTGGAAGTGAGAAAGAAACGACACAAAGGTAAGATCGCATTAAAAGATGACTTAAATGAATCAGAATGGGTTATCGTATTAAAAAACCAGACCCGATAACAAACTAACCCATTTCCCCCCTCTTAAATTGCTCCCACGTGTGGGTCTTTTTTTTGGCTCCCGTGTCCCTGGCATTTGGGTGCGCAACCGCACCCAAAACGTACCCGACACAGGTACAACACGGAATTGGCCGTGTCCGGGTATCACAGGTTATTTGACATAAAATTTGCATTTTAAGCTTTGAACAGAAAGTGTACAAAATCAATAAAACTAAAGTTAACGTGACCAAAAGCAAAGTTTTGGGCATATAAAGCTCAGGTTGAGCAGGAATACATGATAAAGGAAAGAGGACTGAACGGCGTATAATGAAGAGGATCCTAAATGACGATTTTGAGTTTATGATGCAGCGCGATCGTTAGCCATCTATTACGAATTTTATAGATTTACTGGCATCTTTGTTATTTTAGTAATATTTGATAAAATCTCCCAATTTTAGGTGAAGATCTCCTTAGGATTTGATTTACGATTGTTAGGATTTCTGAGATTTATTTTGTTAGAGATATTATCTTTGTTTCCTCTTTCCTAGGATTTAGTTAGGACCTAATTTACTTTCCATGTTTAGTTTTTTCTATAAATAAAATCGTAATTCTCTATTGAGGAATTAGAACATGATTAATAAAAAGAAATTTTTTTGAGATGTGAAACCTTTGTAAGCATGTGAAATGCTAAAAATATGACATGAGAAGTGTCGAGGTGTGGTGCCCTTAGGTGTGAGGCCCATCTCTTATCTTAGCCCTCCAATTACAATATCCTTCAACCAAAAATTCACTCCTCAACCTTCTTAGCCATTTGTCCTTTCATCAAAAGATCACCTCCATTCAAAAATATCAAAAGAAAACCTAAAACCCTTCACGGGTAAACAAAAACATGTGCACTGTTCATCTGTTCATCTCGTAAGCAGTAACCTTTTTGTTGTTCGTGATGGATTACAACACCATTCTGCCAAGCCGTCGCCGATTTCTCGCCTTCACATCGAAGCCTTCGTGCTATTCCCCATCATTTAGTATCAGAACCGACAGACCCATGATTATCAAGGGTAAAATACCGATACCTCCTTCACAAGGGTACAATTTCAATCCATTAATATTTGGTACTCTTAACTTATTTTTATGGATTTGAAGGACATAAGGAACCCTATGATTTTAAAGTTTGGATTTTTAATATAGAAGATATATTTTTTATCTACGATATGCCAGATCTAAAAATGTATTTATATGCTTATAGGCTCAAGAGAAGAGCTAAAAAATAGTGGTCTAGAAATTATTCAGAATTTCATTCAGGTATCTGCTCATGGGTGTGTGTGAAACCTCTTCTAGAAAGGAGATACTCATCTAAGCCATATAGAAGATATTGTTCCACTTCAAATTCTGAAGCAAAGTCCACACGAGTGCCTCAACTCCAGCCAGATGCAGACCCATAGTTAGATCTTGAGTTCAGCCAAATCTAGAATCAGAACAAAAATTGGAGATTAAGCCACAACTAAAGTCTGAACTAAAACAAGAAGAACCAAAGCGGAAGATCGACTAAGAGCCAAAGGTTGAGCTAGAAGAAAAATAAGAGCAAAATACTGATTCAGAGCCTAGCCCAAAGCGAGAGATGCACTTGAGCTGGAGCCAAAGCTAAACCACATCAGAAAATTGATTCGAAGTTCAAGCCTGAACTCAGACCTGTACAAGAGCCATAACTTACGCTGTAACTGAAAGTTTAGCCAAACGTGGATTCAAATCCAAAGCATGCATCAACTCCAAAGCCTGAAATTGAGTCAAGCCTAGAAGCCGAACGTAAGATCGAAATACAGTGCAAACTCTCGGTCCAGATTAATCTGATTGTTGAGTTCATTTTCCCAGACCCTCCATGGCCAACTCAATATCGGGTTCTACAACTTCTCTTGAAACTCCTACGGCCCTCGATGAAATACTTCCACCGAATAAATTACACATTACACTCTCCCACTATAAAACTCGATGTCGAGTTTTATAAAACAAGAGAAGATTTGATGCAAGACGATCGTTAACTGTTGATCAGGAATTGTATAGATTTGTTGGTAGCGTTGTTATTTTAGTAATATTTGATGTGATCTCCCAATTTTAGGTAAAGATCTCCTTAGGATTTGATTTACGATTCTTAGGATCTCTGATATTTATTTTGTTAGAGATCTTATCTTTGTTTCCTCTTTCTTAGGATTTAGTTAGGATTTGATTTACTTTTTTCAGGTTTAATTTTTCAATAAATAGAGTTGTAATCCTCCATGAGGAATTAGACCATGATTAATGAAAAGAAACTTTCTTGAGATGTGAAATCTTTATTAGTATTTGAAATGTTAAAAATATGACATCTGAAATGTCGGGGTGTGATGCCCTCTGGTATGAGACCCTTCTCTTATCCTAGCCCTCTAATCACACTATCTTTCAATTAAAATTCACTCCTCAAACATCTTACCCATTTGTCCTCTCATCAAAAGATCACCACCATTCAAAAATATCAAAAGAAAACCTAAACCCCTTCACGGGTAAACAAAAACATATACACTGTTCATCTCGTAAACAATAACTTTCTTGCTGTTCGTGATGGATTACAACACCATTACGCCAAGCCGTCACCGATTCTCGCCTCCAAATCAAAGCCCTCGTGTTGCTTCCCATCAGTTTATAACAGAAGCAAATAGCACATTCTAATGGTCTGAGGAAAAGGTAAAAAAATACAAAAAATAAACTATCCACTCGTTCAGAAATAAATCAAGTTGGCGAACTAGGACTTGAACATAGTATCACAAATGCATATATTATGTGATGCAAGCTAAGGAGGATCCATTTTGAAAGAAGGGGATGATATAGGAGATCCAAATGCAAAGTGACTATGGGGAAAGAGACCGCCGAGCCTTCATAGGTCATGAGATCAAAAAGCAAGAGGAAATGACGGAGCTGACAACAGCTTGCATTAGTGCCTAAAATGCAGAAGATGGTCGTCTCTGCGTGCCCAAATGCAATGATTAAAATACTAGAATTCTGAATGTAATTGCTTGCTTCCAACATGAGATGATGATTTCCTTCCCTGCTTCCGATCAAGAAGCTTAAAAGGCCCAAAGTTACTGCATCTTGCTGATTACTTCTGATCCTGTGCCGTTTGAATACCATTTGCCTTTCTAGGATCAGTTTGGTATTGCTAGAACTTGTGATAAGTTGCTTATATATGCAGTTTGTATAAGCAACTCTTATAAGTGACTGAAAATAGATGTTTGGTAATCATATATCATAAGCTACTTTCAAAAAAAAATGTGTTTGGTGAAAGTGTCCATAAAGATTATTATAATCGAGATGACAAAAAATAGACATATCTTTTGCTATCAAAATAGACAAGATAAGTTTAGAATATAAAAAGTAATAGTATCAAAAGCTAAAGGGTAGATATGGTACAAAAAGCAAAAGCTGCTTTTGAAAATCAGCTTCATGTTGCTTCTAAAAGAATCCCATAAAAGGGGCAGCAGTTTCAATAAGATGGCAAAATAAGTTTCACCAAACAACATATTCATTACTTTTAAAAAAACTTAAGCAGAAGAAACCTGGAAAAAGCAATATCAATACCAAACAAACTCTTAGTCCCATTCAAGCTCCACTCAGAGGCCCATTCACCATCTCTTCATGTCAGCCATCATTTCCTAGTCTCCTACCCCTTACCCTATTATTAAAAAAATAACAGAAAATGCTTTGATATGAATCACAAATGCTTACACGAATGCTAAAAGTCTAAAACTCACGCATATACAACTTCTGCAAGTTAGTTAAGCACATGAAGAAACAATAGATCTCGCTCTAATCTAGCTTTTTATCTTGACATGAGCCCCTACCCGAAGTTGTCAGGTTACTCCCTCAAATCTAGTCTACCAAATTGCATACCATTAACTTAAACTATAAATCCTTGGGAGTATTCCTGAACCATAACAACTTCCTACAGTTCAC